>JAVQJL010085424.1:0-42079 GCA_036024295.1 Nannoperca obscura
GGGGTGCTGAGTGTACATTAATGAGGAATAAAATGAACTTTTTCGATTTTAGCAAATGGCTGCAATAAAACAAAGAGTGAACAATTTAAAGGGGTCTGAATACTTTCCGTACCCACTGTATATGAAGTCAACAGTGGTAACCTACAGTTACCTCCAAGCATTAGTCATGTTAGATGACCATCTTATGCACAGATGCTTCTCCCTGCGACACGAAACACAAAACACGTCCTAAAACTACCAGCATGCAACTCACTAACAGCATTACAGAAAATTAAACCTGACTCACAACTTTGCAACAATATGAGAGGAACACTGTGACAAAAGCACTGTAAAACCTAAAAAAACTGAAACTCCAAAGCTTCGCCAACTGACAACCTGACTGACTTTATCTCCATGAATAACCTTAATGCACTAGGGCTGTCAAAAAATCAAGTTTAAACGAATGACAGCTAACACTTGATAGGTGTTAGCTGCTATTCAAATGTAATTCAAATGCAAGCCTACATAGTCTTATCCTCAACTACGATCTAGAATTGACAATGTGTTCATTTACGGTTCCTCCACTGCCTTAGTATAAAACCAACTGGTGATTTTAATGTGAGGCAGGTGCGAAACGCAGCAAATAGCCTCACCTTTATCCACATTTTTACCTCTGTGCTGTTGAATCTGAAATGCTTTCACACATTATTTGTCAGACAGTTTGGTGCCGTGATTATTTGTTCAGCACGTCTTGCTTGTTTTCTCCATTTTGCGTTAACAAAGAGCAGTGGCCACAGCAGCTACAGAGATACCGCACAGAGTCTGCAATAACAGTAATAGGTCAGCATGGGTTCCTTATGTTTTCACCTACACATTTCAGATTGCATTTTACTGCACAACAAAGCTTGATAATGTAGTAGGCATCCAGCTGGTGTTCCTGTGGTGCTATCAATGGGTGAGATACTGACACTGAACTATATGCCAGGCACAGAAGCATAAATCTACTAAAGAGTCATATATATGACCTCAGTATCAGTATTTTAGCGCTCAATTTCAGTCAAACAGATTACTTCAATTAAGTAAATCATAAAATAAATTAAAGATGATGGGGCAGTGGGAGTGTTTCACCTCTTAAAATCAGTATGGCATTTTTGAAATTACATTTCAGATGATGTTATTATAAGCCAATAAATAAAGATTATGGTGATGGCCCATAGTCCACAGGGCAGGAGAGGAGAAGGGAGAAGAGCGTGAGAAATCTCTAAACACATTTCCTGTTGGCCGAAACCACAGCTGATTGAATACAAACCAGCTTCTCTCCTTGAGAGGTCGGATACAATTGTGTTTTCTGCTTACTCCCTTTGTGTTTACCAATTTGAATAACTTTTTAGGTTATCATTGCCTTTGAGTGATTGGTAAACACTGCCATACTAGACAGTGTGTGTGTGTGTGTGTGTGTGTGTGTGTGTGTGTGTGTGTGTGTGTGTGTGTGCAGGGGGGTTTATACTTTATTCTGCATTAATGTGTGCCTCATTGACCATTTAGTCAGTATTATTTAATTTATAGTTGTGGGAGTTACTTTTGCGTGACACCATTTAAAAATTGTATACATCAATTGTTAAAGTACACACATACACACATGTACTCTCTCTCTCTCAACCAAATGACAGATTTGCTACATCAATCCAATAAATGCATGGCTTATTACATGCAAATGAGATACTCTTTGCTCACTTATTTTCATTATTTGCCTGTACCATGCACACAAATAATAGTTACACATTCCCATCAGTGTGCAAACATTTTATAATGGTGAGTTGACAAATTCATTAACAAACTCATTTTAACACCTTTCAAAAAATATATATTTTATTTGATGCCTATAATTATAAAATGTGCACATTGGGAGGAATTGTTATCTGTAGATGCTTTTGTTTAATCACTTACATACTTGAAAACAAGAGCATCATGCCCACACTTCATTGAAACAAACTGTGTTAATTCTGGAGCTCTAACAGACATAGCTACTATACAAATACAGTATATGTAGCCAATGAATCAGGTGTTGAGTTTGTAGGCTTTCAATAAATCACTGTTTGTGCAAATTACAGGCAACTGTAATTGAAGAGGACACAAATGAAGTGAGTCTGTGCCAGAAAACTGATCATGTGGCTGCAGCTCTTTGGCAGCTGATAGTAGCTGACCACTCATATATTTCACCATGGCACTTTAGGAATGACATTTTCGGCCGTGTGTACTCACTGGCAAAGAAAGACTGGAAAAGAGAAAGAGCAAGACAGAGAGGGTAGCAGTAGATTACACCATGCCAAGTACATTAACATATCCATCTGGTGTCTCATTCTTCCTCCACACCCACTCACCCCATTGGCCCCTGTTGCCCCCATCACTAGGCTAGAGTGGGCCCTTCCAGGACAAGGTCATGTTGTTGGCGTTTGTTATGAATATGCCACCTGATCCCAAAGGTGCCTGTAGGGGCATGGCGCACCGGCATGCTGGCAGTAGTGACTCTGTAGTGGTAAACTGAGAGAAAGCAAGGCTGTATCATGCAATCTGTGTCACACATGCATGCACACACACAAAGTAACACTTTTCTTTGTTCCCCTTAGCCTGTCTCTGTCTGTGTTTGTCTCTCTTCATTGCAATACTATAAGGATATGAGCTAATAGCAGCAATAATTTGATGTGTTGTGTTTAGCCACAGGAAGTAGCAGTCCCTGCAGTCTCACTGTGCAAAACTGTGCAAAACTTATATCTATGTGACAGAGAGACAAGCAAACGATGGCATGACTGAAGTACAAATAGCCATTCAGTGGAAATATATTGCAATACTGAAATATGTGTGAGAGCAAGAAATAGAGCAGGGCAGAGAATGGAGTGGATTTTATATAATTTATTGAGTTAACCCTACAAACCTTATAACTCAAGTGAGTACATGCTGTGTAGTGTTTTATCATTATAATAGAGAGGGAGAAAAGCAAGCATTATCTAAAATTAAAATCACATCAGTAGAAAACCTTTACCTTTAAGCAGATGGTTTGTAACCCATATCTCTTCATTTATCACATTGACATTTATCACTAACAGTATCTTCTCAACTTGGAAACTGGGTTTGTCAGTTTTATTTATAGCAGTTGCTATAAACCATTGCAAAGTTTCAATTTAGATAACTGATACCCATGTGATGTCCATGATTCTTTTTATTTTTTGTTGCATTACCATGAAAAACAAGCCCCCAATATATCATTTAGACTGAGAGGATTTAGTTTGGCCACAAATGGCTGCTGGGTGGCACACTGTTCCTCCGTCTGTTGCCCTGCGCGCACTTTGAATCATCTCCTCTAGTGATATGAAAGTGAAAATGACCCTTAAGGGTTTTTGATGCAGGGACAAAAAAATAAACAGTGAGGTGCTCAAACGTGCCCTTTTCCAACCACGGTTTAGTTTTTCATTTTGACCTGTCAGTATGAGATGATTCAATTAACAAGGGGAGAGTCGGATGTGTTTCTGCTGAGTGTTTGTATTTCTTTGCCCTCACCGTATATACACCTGCTCTTTTTTGCAGTGTCCTTTAATGTTTGGACTTAAATGTGTTACTCTGCACATCCTACCCTTCTCATGAACCTCACACGCCATCAGGCCATAGATGGTGAAGATATGCTGCTATCCCTCTGCTAACCTCTATGCCATCTCCCTATCTTATACACCATGTATACACACGCACGGCCATAGTGTAAAATAGGGGTTCTCAAACGTATTACTCAAAGGTTTTTATTCAAGGTCACGGGTCCCAAATGACCCCCCACCACCTACCCGACCCACACACACACACACACACACACTCTGTTTACAGGTCTGCTACTTGTTGTAGCAAGTAATGTCAAATCTCTTTAGATTCTGCCAGAACAAAACTAAAAACGCAGCAGACACAGCAGTTAGTTCATACTTATTTCTGACTGAGACATATTCTTACAGCTACATTTACACTAGTTGTAGAAATCGAGTACGAGAGAAAATGTAAAGATGTAGGCATCGCAGGTACAGAATGTGTCTCATTCATAGCTGATAGCAAATTCTCTGAAATTCTTACCGCGTGAACTTGGCATCAACAACACCACAGCACTCTTTCCTGCACTTAACATTGTCATGACTATGATGTCAACAATGTCGAAATAAGCCACATTAAAACCATCTGGATTGCTGTGAATGATCTCCAGCTACATTGTTCAATGTCACTAACAATTTATTGATCAGTATTGTATGTATGTATTTCAGAATAGAAAACGTTACACTTCATAATGTATTGTATTCATAACACGAGGTATGGGCTTGGTCCGGATGGGGACCTTGGTCCGGACTTTGAGAAGTCCAGGTGTAAAACTGCAAGGTTCAGTTCTAGTTCAAGGTAAGAGACAATACAGTACAAAATGAAAAAAAGACATCAAAAAGGGTTTTTTTCCAGAAAAAAAGATAAGTATATATTTAGTATGCATACAGTACTTATTTTTCTGTGCATTATAAATAACCAGGAAGCTATTATGTCACAGTTAATCCAAGAGCATGGCATTATTAAAACTGAAGAAAACTCAAAGAATTTATCATCAAATATTACTTCATAAATTAATGGACAGTTTGACTGCTCTAACCTTTCAAAATTTCACTAATGCATGACCCAGGACTAAACTTTTACGGTCTGGTGGTTTTGGCAGGGTGCAGACATTAAGGGATCTTTGGTGAGTCTAGCTTTCACTGGACAACGTTCTCTCTCACTTTACAGGTGAAGCTCAAAAATGTTGCTCATTAAAAATTGTTCACCCAAACATGAAAATTGGTAATAATCTGTTCATCTTTATGTCAACCGAAATAATTTGGAATCTGAATGTCCATAAAGCCCACAGAAAGTTTGCTAGCATTGCTTCCTATGAACTTACTCAGTAAAGTGAAACTGAAACATGTTCTTCTCAGGGGGAAAAGGGAAAATAAATGTAATCTAAACAACATCCCAATTCACTTGAAGGCTATGGAGGACCAAAACAGTCATAATTAAAGATAAATTAAGAAATTAGGAAATTACTATATAAATGAATTATTATGTCATTAAATGCACCAAAATAATATTAAAAATAAATGTAGGCATTAATTAATTGATCAAATGTGACATCAATTGATATTTCTGTATTACTTTCCCTTTGCATATAAATCCTACTTTCCTAAATAATTTATAAATGTATTTATGTTATTTTATTTTAATTTTGCATTTTCTTTTTATATGTCTTTGTCTTTTGTCATTTCTTCATTTATTTTAAATTATGGCAGTTTTAATCCTCCATATATGTCTTACAATATGAAACATCTGGAGACATTTAATGTATTCATACTCTACATACTTCAGTTGCAGCTGGCATGAGAGTGTCTTTAAATTTCCTCTCATTACTTCCTATGCATAGGTGACCATAACTATATTCCATATGGGTTATAATTAGAGCCATTACTATAAATTCCTTACACGGTGGAAATGTCCTTGTGTCAAAGCCAACAACGGTGATTTGGGTAAACAAGAAAGCTACAATTTACATATAATTCTCACCTATAGCAGATTCAGATGAATCTGCTCTATTTGCATTGCCATCCCATTGTTCTGTATTTCTGAGCATTTCTCTCTGTTCCTCCTTCTGTGGGTGGTGAGGTCAAAGGATAACCTTCATACATTCATTCATAAGAGCCAGCTGGATGAAGGGCTTCAACAATATTAGCTTAACTCTTCGCTTTCTTTCAAGCAAAAAGCTCTGAATTGTTATTTATTGTCTGAGTTCTTTTGTTTTGTTCTTTTTACTTCATTAACTTTACTTATTCAACACAAAATAATAATAATCCTCCATAATCCTTAATGTGTACATTTTAGAAGCAGTGTTCTCTCTTCATAGCTAAAAAGCATGAGTCAATAAAATATATGCTTAAGCTGCTTATTATGCTTGACATAACATGTATTAAATTAAAAGAATTGGATAAAATTGTTTTTAGAACCCCAAAGAGAAGTTATAGGGAATATTTGTGGATTGTTGATGTAGCTTGTTCTGTGTTTCTGCCTGAGACACTCTAATATTTACATTTGTTTATTGCCCATCCTATTCTTTAAATCTTTATTGAAATTTTATTTTAGAAATTGGACATAAACATCACATTTCTGCCAGATCCCAGGCCATCTAATCACATTCTTGAGCTGAACTTGGATTAAATTCTGACTTGATTATTCAGTTGGAAGCAGCATATGAATTAGATGACAGCAGCATTGTTAGCTTAAACAAATATCAATAGCCATGTCTAAGTGAGGTCATTCCCGGCTCAGCTGCCATAGTGACAGTTACAGGAAAGAGGTTGAATCCCATTTAGAGTTATGGCTGCTTGACAGCTTTTCAGCAAAAACACACAACTTCCCTCCACTTCTCCTTCAGAGACAGAAAGGTAAAACAAAACCTTATCAAACACCTAATTTTTTATTGTTGTTGTTGTTGTTTTGTTTTTTACAAATCATTTATTACTCATGATCATTCTATGGTCGCAGTAGTATCCATAATCTCTTTGTTTTAACATTTCCCTCTGTAATGTTGGTAATAGAAACTGAAATTAGAAAAATATGCATGAGTGGGACGTGGAATAGTAACTGGGTACAGCTAGTTTTCACTTTTAACCACAGAACCTTGTTTCAAGCCTCCATGTCCATGAGCAGGATATGTTGCCTGACCTGATTACATTCAAAATAAAAGACACACACCATATTTTTCCCACACTGCTCTTTCAACTGTGAGTCAAAGAGGATGAGAGAGAAAAACAAAACACATGGTAGCCTACTGGGTAGAGCTAAGCAGCAATACTGCTATGCTATTGTAATCTTATGCACAAATATTAGTTACTATGCACTATGCGAACTAACTGTGAGAGTGGGTTGAATCATGTGGGCAAGCCATGAGCTGTCAGTCACAGATGCCTCGTGTATGTTGAAGGCCTTATGGTGCTCAAATAATGCTTTGATCAAGTCCTAAGCCTATTGTATTTACACATATTCAGTATTAGTTGCAGAGGTTGGTCCTGAGAGAGCCCAGTAATTCAAACTGGAGAGAACATTAAAACTTTCAAGAGACCTTATTTGGAGGTATATGAAACAAATATGAACTACCTTTCATCCAACATAATTAGTACTGGCTGTTTTGCCCCTCCCAAATAGCCCCATAAATCAAATGGTGACATGCTTTGTTATTGGTTGTTTATTCAAGGTAATTCTAAGGAATATAAATGTTTTGTTGAGATTACAGTCGATGGAGATTGTTAGCATTGAGCCAGATAGTAAGACCTGAGAAGCCAACTTCAAAAAAAACAAATTTACTCAGGCATTAACTTAAATGCAAGACACTGGACACATGTTTTGGTTTTATTTCACCTGGGTGCAAAATGTTGGTTCAGATTTTGATTATTTTATGCAGGAAAGGGTTGCAAATTTTATAAGCTTTAACCATTCTGACAATATTCAGATCTTTGAGACCACAGATCATTTGACTAGACATACAAGATGATGGCAGAATATATTGGCATTATGCATTCCTCCCAACACACAATGTGATACAACAAGTATCCGTGAATATTGGCTTTTACCTTCTGATTATTAATTAAAGGTGATGATTGCATAGTGTGCCACTCAGATTACATAAGAGTGTTTCTATGTGTTCATATGAGAGGGACAAACCCTTTATGCTGTAGGTACGACAGCGGAATCTGCATTACACATTCATCAGGGAGAACACACACACACACACACACAGCTAACACAGTCTGAGCACAAACAAATTGTTCATATTCAAGTTGCCCCCTAATGTCATTTTCTAAATTCATTCTGACATGGGAGCTCAAAATGAAATGAAAGCCTACCGCTTTCATCATTATTGTGTTATCATTTCCCACCCATTTCTCACAGTTTCTCCTCCTGTCTGATTCGTTTCACCTCATTCCTTAAACAGTGATTCACCTTCTCCCATGCCCACTGGGATCTTTATATATCCAAGCCATACATTAAACATGTACTACGTCAAGCAGATGGTGCACTGGTGTCACAAGCCTCCAATAAAACGGCACTGTTATTCACAATATGATAACACAAAATAGACAGTCACCAAACATCCTGTGCCCTCCAGAAATACTGGCATCCAAGTTAAAATGAGCAGAACAGGCTGAACAATAAAAGAGCAAAAACAGCACAGATGAGTCATGCACACTTGCCACTGAGTATTCACAGTCCAGAATAAGATTACTCTCATTCACATTAATTACGGTTTTCTTTTACACGATCTAGTATCCTGCACTTGAACAGAGATGTACAGTATTCCACAACAACTGACATCCTTTAAGTGACATGCTAATCAAAGTAAATTTCACTGTGGTTTGGTATGGTTTTAAGTGATATAACCTAGTAGTATTTTATATGGTTTTATTGCGGTTGTGGCAGGGAGGGGACACTAGTGGCGCTTGAGCTACACTGAGCAAGGGCCAAGCTCCACCTAAGCACCGTATGATTTTTGTCAGAAAAGCAAAATAAAAAATAAATAATTTACAATAATGAAGTTTTATTATTTCATGTTAAATAGAACTAATAACCCAATGTTCACATTGGCTGCTATAAGCTCATTTGTGGGAGAGATAACATTTGGATTTGGTCACATGGGGACCTACTTCAACAACATACACCCACCCAAAACAGCTTCTCTACAGCGAGCTAGCTGAGGAAAAACAAGTTAGCCATACTTGGAAAATACGCTTCTCTTACCAAGAATAAAATGAGGATATCAATACCGATCTCCTGTCCGTGTCCTAAGTATAGAGCTGGAGCCAGAAGTTGATTAGCTTAGCTTTGCTCAGCATAAAGACTGGAAGCAGGTGGAAACAACCAACCTGGATTTTTTTCCAAAATTCCAAAATGCACATACAAGTGGAGCTTACTAATAAACATGTTGTATCACATTAGTTTTATGTGCAGAATTCTAAAGACAAAAAGTTGTGAGTTTACAAAGTTAGCTTCTGGTGAACAGCAGACATGCACAGTGACTTCCTGGAGTCCTGTCACCATCGTGAGTTAGCCAGGAAACAAATGCAACATGGTGCAACATAGTGAGCTTTATATAGGTATTATTAGCCATATATTTTAACTTTTGACAGAGCCAAGCAAACCTTTTCTCCCTGTTTCCAGTCTTTATCCTAGTGGTATCAATCTTTTCAACTTTCTGCAAGAGAGCAAATAAGTGTATTTACTAAAATGCAGCCTGAAACATGTCATGACAAGCAAAAGACTATTGATACATGACTGAGTAACGAGAAGTTATCATTGATGGATAATGTTTGATCTTAGAAAGTCTGAGCAAACAAGCAACCATGAAGCAAGAAGTGCTAGAAAATGACCATTAACCAAACAAAATGCCTTGTCGTGTAGTGGTCCGCAAACATCTTTGTGGAGCAACAACTTTCACACGAGCCACCATGTCCACATTAGAATATTACTTATTAGAATACCCGCTTATAAAATAAGCAATTGACCAATTTTTGGCAAACAAAATGGTGCATCCTGTTTACAAAAATAACCAATCTCTATACAAAATATTCCAGTCAACACTTAACAGGGAACAGGCACCGTAATGTTTTCATCTTAACCGTGGATTCCATATAATTAAAATAGATACTGCATGAATCACCTAACACACACACATACTAAAGAAAGAGAACACACAAGAGGTTTATAGATCCTCTGTAGGATGTTTAATCTCATTAGAAGTGTTTCCTCATGAATAACATTGAATCAGGATGAATCACAGATTGTTGTGTGTACGTGTGCTTCTCTCTGTGTGTGTGTGTGTGTGTGTGTGTGTGTGTGTGTGTGTGTGTGAGTGTGTGTATGTCTTGCCAGAATAAACAACAGTAGGAAGTGCCAGTTGGTGAAAAATGGACACGACCTCTCCTCGATCTTCTCCTATTGATTTAATCTCCAGCCCTTTGCTCCCCCCAAAAAATTTTTTCACAAAACACATCTGAGGACGAACTCATCCACTCAGGTTTTCTTCGCATGACTCTGTGAAATAAGCATAAATAACCATGACAGGAGGTCCAAATATTTTCTGCGAGAGTTGTAATTCTCTTGACTGGTGAAAGGGCGAGCACCCTGCATACAGACCTGTAGCACTGCTTATGACCTGTTCACCTTCCCTTCTTCTATAAATGAGATTTTATTCACCACTATTTACACTAATAAATACCTCTGCTCATTTTCTTTACTTTGAACCAACAGACGGTAAGTCAAGCAGAAATCAGTAACACCCGCTGCAGTGACAATAGCTTATGGACAGCAAAAATGGCTGTTGAAGGTTACATGGAAGCCTTTTTTTTAAGATGCAGAACTTTAAAACTGCACTAGCTGGTGGAATGTGATAGTCTTTGGCTCACAGAGTTCAGCTAATGCTTTAAAATATAAACTTTGTCTCTCAGCATGCAAAAACAAAAATAAGAATAAGGACTCTTTATGCAACTGAAAATATAGGGCTGTCAAAGTGGAAAGCATTGTGCTTACGTTTTTGTAACAAACTGGTAAACTGGAATTGTATTTTCCTGAAATTCTCAAAGCCTTGACATTTCTGCTTTGTTTCCTTGGCTTGCTTTGCCATATAAAATCTTCATGTGCAGGGTTTAGGGCATAGGCCTGATCCCTATTAATTGGAAAGCAGCCTGTGTCTGGAGGTGCGATCATAACAGAGTCTGTCCGAAGCTCGTGGATTTTCTCTGGTGGCAGGCTTACCTGAAATACAGCTTCCACAACTGGCATCTCCCCGGCTGTCGCATCAAGGTTTGCCGCAATTACAAACCTCTTCAAACTCTTGTCCACATGAGAGGGCAGTAAATGAGAGTAACCGAGTAGGAAAAAAAAAAAGGTTTGTTCCTCACGCACGTCTGCAGCCACTTCCCACTCTGCACACTTCCATCACCTCCCCCTCTCAATCTCATTGTGCTGGCAAATTAAAATTCACGGGTTGCCAAGCCATCATTCTCCCTCCACTGCTTAATTGTCTCGAAAATTGAGGAGATTACCGGGCAAGATTTATGTACAAATAAGAATCTGACAGAAACCTGGCAGTGTATACCATGAAATACACACGCATGCACACACACACACACACACACACAAACACACAGACTTGATGATATGGGAGCTGTTGGCAATGGCCAGCATCGGATACCTCAAATCCCAACCTTTATTCTTTTCAATTCTTCCATTTCTGTATATCATGGTGAGCGATGCAATGCTTGCCAGAGCTGGACAAAACACTGTAGAGAATATATAACTCACACAGAGACGAACAACAATCAAACATCATGTGTTTTGATGCTTATGAGCATTCTCATTGTCTGCATTAGTGTCACTTTTCCTAACACGTATTCTCGTTTGAACATCACTATCACACTGCAGCACACCCAAAATCATTATTTATGTTATTGCCAGCAACATTTGTCTCAGCTATTTTCTAAAGAGATGGTAAAAGAGAAATGGCTAAAGAGAGGTATTGGCTTCTGTACATGTCAGCAGGTGAGGTCATTAACACATGTACATAGAAATATTTGCTACATTTAGATTGTGTATGGCAAAGTATAGGATCAGACCTCTTTGGATTAAACATGTAAGTAGCAGACATTTGCATAACTCATACTGTACATTCACCACCAAATGTTTTGACAATCAATGCATACTCATTGTTGCATTATATTTGGGAAACAGCTCTTTTTATTAGTCACTTAAATAGAGCTGCCAGGAGTTCATAAATCTAGTAACGTATTGCCAAGTTGGCAACAACAGTTAGCAGCTGAGCTAACATTTGGCTCACAAGAGCTTATTGAGCTTGCGGCCAGTGATAATATTCCTACAAGCAAACATAAACAGCAGTTAAAAGAATGTCAATTACTGGCTACTTGAACAACATACTGTATGCTATCAATGAGTGTGTGCTGGACACTTCGCCAGGTTTCCTGATCCCATGAATCATAGCTTCATAGCGTCTGGCACTGCCTCTCTCTGGATTGATTTAGCAACAGTTTTGTTCTATACGCAACAGTTTGCTTAGTAGCAAACAGACATGCAGAAAAAAAAATCTAAACAAACAAGCACAAAGAAATTCTTACCTTTAATGACGTTCTTTCACTGCTGCTCATCCTCTAATCGATCGGTGTCAGGACATGAACTGAAGAACTGATCATAACACACCCCTGACATCGCCATTTTGTTGGTGGCCTATGGCATATTGTAACAGGATCTCTGGCCATCCATCCAATCAGGCTAGATGTATCAGGAATCTTGAATGCATCCTGACTAAGTCTTCTGCCATTGGGGAGGCCAGGTCCAGTTCATAAGATTCATCACGTAATCTTAATCTCAACATGGATGATGATGTTTTTCAGTTCTTCTGTCAACCCCCCGCCCCTTACCCCATCACACACCTACACACACATATGCAGGTGTATATCCATGTAAGTTGCATGTCTGCAGGTATGTGCAGGTGCGTGTTGAATCCACATGTTGTCTCCTGGGAAGGGGCTAAATTAGGCACTGTGATTATGGCCTTTGTAATGTAATTTTGCCTTTTAGACTGCTGCCACGCAGGCCCACCAATCCCCACCCTTCGTTCTCTCTCATCCTCTATGCTCTTTTCCTCTCATTGCAGCCCACTCCAACTAAATCCAATTTGTTATTGTTTCAAATAAGGCCTCGTTTTTCTGTGCTCTCGCCACTTCAAACAAAGTGGCTTCTGTTATTGCCCGTCCAATTTGAAATAGTTTCTTTCTCCCCCCCATTTCTTTCCCTTTAGAGTTCCTATCTTTCTTTCTCTTCAGGTCCACTCATGCAGTGATGCACAATAGGCAGCAGATGTGTAGCACAACTAAAAAGCTTTTACATAACTATACAGAGCTCTGGGTTTTTTGTAGCTTGAGGACATTATTGGCATTTTGTTTCCCATTTAACTTTTCTATCTGGTTTTGTGTTGCAGGTAGAATATACTTTTCGTATTAGTAAATTCACATTTGCATTTTGTAACAGCCACTCTTATTGACAAGCAACAGTGCATATTTGTGTGTGGGTGTGTTTAAATTCTCAGTTGCAGTCCAGTTTTTAATCTATAATTACATATTACATATAATTACAGAAAGAAAGGGGACAAAGATCCCCTAAAGAACGCATTTTGTAGTTTTATCATATGGAAGCTTCATTTGAACAACTAAGAATGTTAGAGAAAAATGTATTTGCCTTTGTTCAAGGCAAATTATCATTATTAATTAAAGTACGGGCAGGGAGAAAGAGCAGAGAGGTGGTTTCTTAATTGTTCAGTAGATGTATTGAACGAAAAGTTTTACCCCAAGATTACTCACTCCTATGGGTCCTGTTTTTAATTGAAAACCTGCCTGTGGGTTGATGCTTATGGATGCTGCTGTTATTGCATTTGGCAGTAAAGAGGGCTTTTCCACAGTCTAGTTGTTGATTGATGTGAATTATAGCCATAAAAATAACAATGTGGTGGTAATGATGATGACACAAATAATTATAGAAATTCTAATGGGGACTTGATGGCGGTAGTGATGATAGTGATGATGATGATGAAGACAGATGGCGATGCTGAACAGGAGTCAGACTTGCATGTGTGTGTTTATGTGTGTTACTGCACACCCGTGCACGCTCATGCCTGCAGATAGGTGTAATTATTTCTGTGTTTGTCCATGTGTGTGTTTCAGGGCATGATGTATCTGGAGGAACGTAGGCTAGTCCACAGGGATCTGGCAGCCCGAAATGTCCTGGTCAAGTCTCCCAACCACATCAAGATCACCGACTTTGGTCTGGCACGCCTGCTGGATGTTAATGAGAAGGAATATAATGCTGATGGAGGAAAGGTAAATCCTGTCACTTTGCAACACATGCAATTTACACTATCAGACAAATAATCCTGCAAACAACTTGTGTGTCTGGTTGTTTGCGGGATTTGTCAGTTGACATCTTTGAGTCTCACACTATACTATGCAAGACTATTAGAGGGTGCTATGGAGCTTTGGAATCATAGAGATGGTGCAATTGCATGCAAAGTCAATGACAAGAGAAAATGTGGACATCCTGGGGCCTTATGAATCAGTTTCATGAACGTTGAAGCTGTCTCCACCTGTTGCCAGTCTTTGTTTAAGTTAACCAGCTGCTGGTTTAGCCTTATATTGAATGAACACATATGAGAGTGGTATTGATATTCCCCTTTAATTCTCTACAAGAAAGCGAATTTTCATTTTAAAAAATTCATTGAATTTACATTTGTCGAAGACAATTAAAAATTATATTGGTAGAAATGTTTTAAAATGAAGTAGTAGAAATATTAGTGTAACTGTGGCAATAGTCATTTTTGTAGCAGTACTGCCAGTATTATTAAATATATAGGAGTACTGTTAGTGGTTATATTGGTGGTAGAGAAAATATGTGCTATATAACTATTTGAACCTGCAACGACTGACCTTGTTGTCAGCTTTTATCATCTGCTGTTTGATGTGTTTGGTTTTGAAGCTCATTGAGATACAGTATTATTGAATTATTGTTTTGGACCATACCACTGACATATTGTAAAAGACAACAATAGACATTAAGATTAATTAGGCTTTTAGATCCTGCGGGAGGAACTTAGCTCATCACAAAGGACAGTTTTAGTGGAGTCAGTGAGCTACTATTCTGCTCTACTGGACCGTTTTATTTACTTCTGGGGAATGCAGATCTTGAAACCCCATAACCATAGTAAACAAATGCATCCTTAGAGCTCTCTGTACATGAGCTTCTGGCCTCTTGTAATGTTTGTTTATCCTTTTCCTCGTATTTTGTCTTCAAACCCACTGTTCTCAGGAAAGCCTATTTCACCCCTCTCCCCCCCCCCCCCGTTCTAATGTGTCCATCATGGTTTGTGTCAACGCTGAGTGTTCTGGTATTATCCCTTCCACTGAGAGAAAGACAGACACACTTTAACCTTCGACATCCCCTTCCCCTCAACATCCATCACTGTAATCAATAGAACTGGCCTTCAAATCTAATCACAGTGTTAAGCTGCAGCTGTGTGTGTGTGTGTGTGTGTGTGTGTGTGTGTGTTTGTCATCTCTTTCATCAAACCTTGTTTTCCTTCATTCTCTTCATTCTTCCTCTTCTCTCCAAAGTGGTTTACACAGTCAGTGCTACCAAAACAATTAACTGTATGCAACACCTCTCCAACAGGTGATCCAAGTTGAGTCTGAACCCGAAACTTTTGTTATGAGTTTCCTTATCAATTTAAATAAAAGAAATATAAGACAAATATATTATTGTCAATTTCATGCTTCTACTTGACAGATGCCCATTAAATGGATGGCCCTGGAGTGTATCCATTACAGGAAGTTTACTCATCAGAGTGACGTTTGGAGTTACGGTAAGCTTAATTTCTTTTTTTCAGAGAACTTACGTGAAGTGAACAAAACCGGTAGGGCCGATGAAGAAACCAATGCGTAAGGTGACTTAGTATAAGTGAATTAAATTTATATTGGAGCAAGAGTTTGATGTTGACAAATAAAATTGTAAGTGTATGCTTTCCAAACAAAATAGTTGCAGTATATTCAGTGCTGAAGGTTAAAGTGTTAAAATGGATGTCAAATGCCGAATGAGTAAAAATGTTTTTTAGCATAATGAGAGCAATACAGAAGTCCTCATCATTAGTCCTCTAAATAACACGACGGGCTGTAGCTAATTTTCTTGGTCCTCTGTTATGAAATGTCCATACATATACTGTATATGAAATCTGGGTGTCATGTTTTTTGTTGTTATTAGAAGCTCATCTACATTTGATCTTCAACGAAAATAAAACCTTTTCTCTATTTTGGAGATGTGAAGACCATATTACATGCTTTTATGTCTTCATGTGGAACTGAGTCAGTCATACCTATCTCACCGGCAGCTAGTTCAAAAAGCAGAAGCGAGACGCTTCATGGGCACTAAAAAGAGAAAGTGTGTCCCCTGTGTTAGCCTCTCTTTACTGGTTACCCATGAAATATGGAATTGATTTAAGGATTCTTTTATGTGTTTTTGAAACACTGCATTAGCTTACTCCTCCTTAGTCCTTTCTCTCAGTACTCTCATCCTCAGTCAAAGTCTAAAGGTGGCTGAGCCTTTTCCATTGCAGGTCAATGCAGTTGCAGTGGACCAGTTTACCCCTTACTACCTGGTCTTCCTTATCTATTGATGCTATTTAATCCTTATTCTTAAGACCCATTTTTTTACAACTGCGTATGAGTCCCATTCATTATTTAAAAAAAAAAAGGTTTATTTTATTTTATTGTATCTGTTAGTTATGAGCCTTTTTATTTTATACAATTTAATTATGTAATTGTATTAAAAATGTATTTGTAAAGCACAACATTTTAAAATGTTTTCTGTAAATAAATGGACTTGATTTGCCTTAAGTATTTGTAAAGGAAATGTGATAGTAAGTGGCGTGTGTACGTGTACTGTAGTCTTAACAGGAGTGTTTTCAGCCTGCGGCAGATGATGGGCAGTGAATCTGCTGTCCTGACTTCAGTGTGGAGTTCATTCCACCACTGTGGGGTCAGAACAGAAGAGAGCCTTCACTGAGATTAGCAACAACGGGGTCCACTGAGTGACAGGGTCTGCAATCGCCCAGACAGAGAAGTGCAATGGTTGCACCGGAAACCACTAGTCAGAAAGATGTAGGCAGACATATGGGGAAAATATCAGGAATGCTGTGGGTTGGTGAAGCAAGTTAATCTAGTGATCAAAATCATAAATCATGCATTGCTTGGACAGTACACTTCAGACTGCTTGCTAGACAGTCAGGCAATTTATAGATCTAAGGCGGCTGGACAGGGTTTTGCCACCATAGTACTAATGAACAAGGGAAGAGTGTTGTTATTTCTTTAGTTGCGTGACCATGTGGCCATCACAATTACTGTAACTGAAAACTGGGTTATCTACTCCTTTAACTCGTATAATATTAAATTCAGTCTTTGCAGCCATAAGCATGTCAGCAAGATTTAAATCTAGTGACCAATTCCTCCATTATCCATCAGTCTTAGGAGATGTTTTTGTTTAACAATGACCCCTAAAGTCATTTTAAAGTGACTTTCAAAAAGAAAAATATGCTACATGGGTCATACCAAAGAGAATAATTTGTGTTTGATTAAAAGTATAAGTGGTTAGTGTATATATGGTTCATTGTGTCCATGTCCCCTGTGGTCCTCTATGACCGGGGGCTATTATACTTCCATATTATACTGTGCATTTACTCTGCTTACCACTCATTAGCTCATTAACATTAACATGATTAAGGCAGAAGAGTGCTGAAAGTTCAGATTGACTGATGACTTTCAAGACTCTGATAGGTTCCTCTCCTCCACTCATCTTCTGTCTTCTGCTGACTTGTGTTCTCTCATCTTGTCCTCTCTTCTTTGCCCTTTGTTTTGTTGCTTTCTCTTTTCTTCTACTTGAAGAAATCTGTAATCTCCCGTCTCCTCTGTCACTTCTTTGCTTTTCCTCTTTCTTCTTCTGTTTTTTTATCTCTCTCTTTGCTTTTCTTCTTTTTTACTTGTTCTGGTCAATCTCCTATTTTCTTTTTTTAACTATTTCACTTGTCTTTCCATCTTTTTACTCTACAATTGCTGTATACCTTCTCAACTATTTACGCTTCTTTACTCTCTTTACACTCTTTCCTCTCATCTCAATTCTACTTATCTTTTCTCCTCTCATTCTTATTCTGTGGACATCTTACTGCTCTACATTGCCGACCTCTCCTTTTTCGCTCTCTTGTATTCACATTATCTCCTCTCTTCCTCCTTCCCTCTTCTTCTTTTTAGGGGTAACCATCTGGGAGGTAATGACCTTTGGAGGGAAGCCATATGATGGAATTTCAACAAGAGATATCCCAGACCTTCTAGAGAAAGGAGAGCGTCTTCCTCAGCCACCCATCTGCACCATTGACGTCTACATGGTCATGGTCAAATGTAAGTAGAGCCTCGGGGTAGGCATAATACCAGAAACTCCTAACAATATAATGTAATTGAATGCAACACCACCACAAGTCGTAGCCTCTTAAATTACCAATGGTAACTCAACATCTTTCTGACAGTCTCAACAAATTGTTTTCATTTATAAGCTACAAAAACATTTACTGCAGAGCTTCAGTATAGAATTGGGGTATATTGTACATGATTTCTAGTTTTTGTGTCCATCCACTGTATTTCAAACAGTATAAAAGGCAATTGATTTTAAGGGTGAAGAGAGGGCCAAATAGTTTTTAGTTGAAGCAGGCAAAAATAATTACGCTTTTATTGAGTGATTTTCAAAATGCCACACCAGCAGTTTTGTACAAGAGGGACTATGTGGTGTCAAAATGTTTAAAGCCGAAATATTGCTATTATAAAATTCAACCCAGCTGCTATTTTCAGCTTTTTATCTTTTCAGTTGATAGTGTTACTGTATGAATGCCACAGAAACATCTCTCTGAAGGCAATAGTAGCGAGAAATATTTCAAAAATAATAAAGCTTCGCAGTAGTTATGGTAGTAGACAAATTAGGAATTATTTTTTCAATCTGGGTTTTACCCCCACCGCCAACATGTTGGCCTTATTGGTTGGTCACTGCTGTCATGCCGTCAGGCTGTGGGGTCACAGGTGGCGTTGTAACCTCTGGCCACTGCTGCCAGGACTTAAAACTTGGTGCCAGCGCCACCCCAGCCTTGTCCTCTAGTGTTCAAGCTGCAGCCTCTGGCCCTCACTGTCACCTTGGCTCTTACTTCCACCCTGAACCTGCGCCAACCTGGCAAGCACACACACGCACACACAGCAGGGTGAGGTCACTGTCACCTGCTTGTTATCTGCCTTTCTTTTTGCACCACTACACATGCAGAACTCATTTCACCCAAATACACAGAAACATGGTGCACTGCACACATGTGTTGGAAATGCACTTCCTGATAGTCACTTCACTACTGTGGACTTCATTGGCATGAAACTAGGTACCACGATAAAAGATAATAATTTTTACATATGAAATCTCTTGTATCTGTATGTTTGTACTTTGTAAAGCCACGTGTCTTTGTCTTTCGATCTCTATCTCTTATTTCCCTGGATACCTAGACAGGCTCGACTCAGGGCCAGATCACATGATTGCTTTGGCATCATACTCGTGCTCACAGAGAAACTGGCAGAAGAACACATTACTCCATATGGCCATTCTAGTGATGAAACAGTATTTATCTTTAGATTGAAAATGTAAATACAATAAAGGGAACTTCATTGCAATTCTGCAATTGCTTATTATGGAACCAATAAGAATGTTTTATGGAAAATGGTTTAAATGGAAAATCTTTCGAGACCTGTAGAAGTGGGAAATTGTATTACCAGTGTTTGCATCTGTCAGTATGTAAGTTTAATGACAAAATGCACTGACAGTCATTTCATATTCTTTACTAATGTGTACTAACTATGGCACAGTTGAAATGAGGGAGGGTTGGGTGTGATTAGGAGGAATACTAATCTTTATAAGAAGGTAGATGGACTGATTGCTGGGTGGAAGTTGCCTAGTATGAATGACATTTACACAGCAGCCACATGTGCATATACTTAAACTTAATAATGTATGTTATTTATAGCTCAAAGGATTTATATTAAAGCGAAATTATTATGAATGTTTTTAGCACAGAAAACATGGCATACATATTTGACATGGCCTGCGTAGGCAGAACTTTTGACACCAAAGTATGAAGAATACAGAAAGGCTTTGCTTGATCACCACTGACACGTACCCTACATACTGCACCTTTCCTCCTACTTAGGTGCACTTAAGTTCACAGAGAGTCAGGAAATAAAGTGATCTTGATGGGTGAAGATGAGGCTTTTGCTTCCTGCAGAGAATAACATACTGTGGGAAACCTTGCACATTAATAGGGTCAAATTTAAAGTCAAGGGCCATTAGGAAAAATATAAAAGAATCCACACATTTGAATATCTGTATATGTATTCAGAACCTCATACTGCTCTGGCACTAACACAGACACATTTTTCAGGCTGGATGATTGATGCAGACAGTCGCCCCAAGTTCAAGGAGCTGGCTGCAGAGTTCACTCGAATGGCTCGTGATCCCCAGAGATATCTGGTCATCCAGGTAGGTGAATTTTGATGACATACCTCCAAGAGCTTTAAGAGGATTTGAGGACATTTCTTGTTTCAATTTGTCTCAAAAACAGAATAGTAAAGGATTAGATAGATGAGAGAAAAGTGGCCAGTCTTACTTTGTGCTTGTTTTTGTGTTCTTTTCTAATATGTTGCCAATTTATACAGGGTTTAGATAATTAGTAGATGACATTATATCTATTACAAATTACATTTTACTTTCCTTATTCCTAGGTGAGAAAATACACCAACTACTCATTATATTCCTTGTGTGTTATACTTTAAAATGATTGAGCTAGGTTTAAATTAGTCAACAAATATAGTAAAGCTAAGCCTACATCATTAGCAAGTCAAAATGACACAAATATTTATTTTAAGCTTATTAATAAAAATAGAACTTAACAGCACTTTTACTTTACTATTTTTGCTTGTTTATGTGGGAATAATTATTATGCTAATTAGAATGTAAAGGACACTAAATGTGACACAATTAAAAAACTGATTGGTATAATAGTTGTTATCAATAATTGTTAAAATAATAAATAATAAATAAATAATACTAATACAAGATACTCAACATAAACATGATGTACATCCACACACCTTTTTTCAGGGTGACGATCGCATGAAACTACCTAGCCCCAATGACAGCAAGTTCTTCCAGAGCCTCCTGGATGAGGAGGAGCTGGAGGACCTGATGGATGCTGAAGAGTACCTGGTGCCCCACTCTTTCAACATTCCACCACTGGCATACACTCCCCGGACACACATGGACTCCAATAAGGTATTTCCTGTTAAGAAGTTCACAGGTTTAAAACAATACTTAGGTGCCCGTGTGCTGCACCAAAATGCACCATTCCAGTGCCATTGGTGCCCATATGTACATTGAAACAGGTTTTGCCTGCTGTAATCATGTTTTCCATTCATACTGGCCAATAGAAGATTTTTTCCTAATGTGCTTTCAGTGTAAATGATGAGGACAAAATGTTTGTTCTGTGAAAAGATTAACACAAAAGTTTATCTGGAGCTAATGTGAGGCTTCAGCAGTCTTAGTTAGTGAGTGTCTTCCAAAATTAAAGTCTTCCCTCTTTGTGCTTTCCTGGAGAGTGTTTTCACTGATAGGAGCAAAAAGAGGAAATTTGTACTAAAAAGTTTGGCTTTTTTCTGTTAGTTACTGTTCTGCAACAAGATGGCAGTGGTAATATTAGCAGTGCAGACCTTAAATGATTGGCTCTTCCTAAAGTTTAAAATAACTCCAAATATACATTTAAGTAGTTGGATTTAATGCTCCTTATTAAGATCTGTTACAAAGTGATACACTTTATAGCTTTAAGTTTTAGTTTTTGATCAGATTTTGTTACTCTGACTTCTATCTGAGAATAAAGATAAAAATGCTGAGGTATCCATATAGCAAGCAATAACAGTGGGAACAGGTGGTGCAAATTATCTGTCGCATGGGTTGTCTATATACCCACCATTAAAGCCAACGTTATTTCAGATCAGTCAACATTTTCAGTTCATTGCACCTTTGTTAAGCTCTAGCAGCCTCCACAAAAATCAGGACACATTAAGCTACAGTTCCATGACAGATATCAAAAGGGAAATAGTGGGTCCAATTGTATCTGAAAGGCCAGCAAAGGGCAACTTTACTAAAGGTGACTTATTTGCAGTATTTTGTTTCTAAAGTGGCTCATTTAAGCAATCGTATAGTTTAATTTATAATTCATTATAGATTATTATGTTTCTGATTTGTGAATGTGGCAGCTATGAATTCTATAATAGGAGTGCTTTATGAATGTAAATGCTCTCCCCAGTAATGATTACATTTCCTTCCCTACATTATCCAACCATGAGGAGGTTTTTCCAGAAAATAAATTAGTCTACATTTAATAAACAAAATCAAAGCTATATCCTGATGGTTGTGTCTGTGTAGAGCCAGGCATTATGGCTAAGAATAATCTTTAATTTCTTGAACTTGAACTGGATATTCATAGTCTGATGGTGGAAGAATTTAATATCTTGAATCACAGATATCAAATCTACACATCCCAAGTGTATTGTTATCTTCTGCATTTTTGAAGTGATCAAACGTTTATCTCTTGTTTCTTGCTTCAAGTACTTGTTTGTTTCAGTTTTCCAACACAAGTGATAAGTTAAATTGTTTTAATGATTTATGATGCTGAACCTCAGAAGATTCCATCAAGTTTCAAGTTTTGCTTTATTGTCAATTCTGCAGCATGTACAGGACATAGAGGATTGAAATACCGTTACTCTTAACCCCTCAGTGCATACACAATTAAATATAACCATTATAAAAAGATACTAATATAGTCACCTAAAGAACATACAATAAATAAACCTGGCATAAAGAGCTGGTATAAAGATATATAATAAAAATAATAAATCATTGCATTAAGTATGACTGTAGGAGATTCAAACATAAAAAGTGCCACTGTATAAATCTTATCTCTTTTAACAAACTAAGCCTAGTTTCCCAGGACCTTGAATAAGTTGAGTGTAATGTATGACAACATGATCCTTATTATGTGATGGGATTGCTTCTAACACACAGGCTAAATGAAATGATGAAAATATTGAAGCTAGTTGAGTTTAGTTAGCTTGTTTACTTATTGACCAATAGGACTAAACCATATGTCTTATTCATATATGGATCCTCTTCAGTCAGTTCATTTTTAGTTCATCAAACTGAGCTTTGACTAGCCTCTACAGTAGATCTGCTGTGAGACAGTCGGTACCAACTTAAATGGAAAGTTATTATTAAATGATGAAAATAGGCCTGGATAGTACTGCTCAGTTGTTTACTATAAACACAAACAATGCTATTTAATATTCAACCTGGTTCTTTGTATGTTTTTTTGTTGTTGTTGTGTTTTTGTAGAGTAAATTAGAGTGATTTATTTGCTTATCTTTCAATTTCACTCGTTCATATTACCATTTCTTTTTGAGTGTAGCAGCAGGGTGATTGAACCATGATGGAAAAGGAGATAATATAAAGTCAAAGTAGTCATTCACATAATTTAGATGGTCTCTAAAGTGATGTGGGAATGAGATTTCTCAGCGTGTACTCCAGGACTCTCCTGTTCAAGCACAAAAGATTGAGATCTCAAATCAGAACTCACACAGCTTTCTCAGTTCCACTTTCATCTCCCTGTTGCTCTCTCTTTCTCTGTTTTCCTTGGTCTTTTTCCATTGTGAAACTATGGTAATTGCCTTCTTCAAAATAGGGGTTTACAGCCAGATTCCCTCAGTTCTTCAACTGTTCAAATGTTCATCATCTATCTTTGGACTTAAATCTATCACAAAACCAGTCACACAGCCAGGCAACTCAGCCATTTTGTATTCCAATATCCCCCTGTGTTTGTGTCAGGATGAAAATGCCTGCTGAATGCCAATGAGAG
The DNA here is from genome assembly GCA_036024295.1 of Nannoperca obscura. Taxonomy (NCBI): domain Eukaryota; kingdom Metazoa; phylum Chordata; class Actinopteri; order Centrarchiformes; family Percichthyidae; genus Nannoperca; species Nannoperca obscura. Next base: position 23,660 of record JAVQJL010085424.1, read on the forward strand.
ACATGACTCCTTTTCCAACTCTGTTTGGTGCATTTCAGAGGGTGACAGATTATTTATTTGCATAATATTTGTAAAGTTACCCTCATCTGTTTTGGGGTTTTCTTATTGGGGTGGATACTGAATTGATTTGATTAATTTCATACAGTTACATTCATCTACATAAATCATGTAGATGAATGTAATGAACTAAATTATTGTAGCTAACAAAATGCAATATTTACATGTGCATATCATTTTCTTTTAAAAATTCACTCTCTCTCACACACACACACACTAACACATACCACACTTGAAAATGTCATTATTAATATGCATCCTCATGCCTAACAATGACAACACTTTAATAGTAGCCATAGCACTGTGCATGGCCACAAGCTCCCTCTGCTTTTACAGAGAAACATTTGAACATTTGGCACATTTTACTTGTATACTACTTATTCAGGTATGACGTTATACTTTCCCACCATCCGCCCTGTTTTCACAATTAATTAATTAAGTCCATGTTGGCTTTAAGGCCAAGATTTAGGGAAAAAAGTGATGGTCACTGTAGCAGTTTACTTTAATGATTCAAACGTTATTTGAAGAAATTTTAATTTTGTATAGTGATGGTATTTTCTGTTAGAATACTGAGACACGAGATGAGAAATGAGGAACAGTGTAAATGAGGAATGAGAGAGGGTGATTTAATAGATGTAGTTACAGGGGGATTGATAACACAGCGTGGGCTCTGGAGCTTCAACTAATACCTCCGGGCTTACAGTATAGACCACGCATGACAAAGTGAGGAAGAATCCAACAGTGGAAGACAGACAATGAAAAAGAATGATCCAGTTACATGCAGAAAATGAGCATGCCTCTTAAAAAGTCCCTTTAAAGTTAATGATAGTTTTGAGCCTTTTGAGCACACTCTGTAATAATACTGTAGCATCAAGTAATATACAACCAGGACATGCCAGTTGTCAAACCTTATTTTGAAGCTGTTATATGCTGATACTTTGTGCTGGTATCTTATTAAATGTGTTATTTTCTCTGCCAAAAACTAAAAATAGTCAATATTTCCCCCATCAATGACTGACCCATCTCTACTTTCTAATTAAAGGCTATTTGGGTCTGACTCTTGGTACAAGCCAGAAGAACCACTTCCTTGTGTTATACAGGACACCAAAACTCATGAATAATTGGGGAACCTGATAAATAAATGAGTATAAAAACTGCTGATCAGAAGTCGCATTTGAACCTGCACCCTCATTCACAGACCAGGAACTTTTGTCCCCTTTGCCATTCTTTCAACGTCTGTTTTTAAGGAAGGATTTCTATCTTATTAGTATGATTACATACTTCTCAGACACCGTGCAAAGAGGAAATGTAAAACAGAAAACAAGCTTCTTGCTGTATACATGGGAGAAAAAATAAATAAATCTGAATAAAGCACCCAGTGAGGTTCTAAAAAAGGCTTTTTTTATGAGCATAGACACAAATGCACACAGCAGGGCAGGACTGATATGGCTACTTTAAGACGTTGCTGCATGGAGTCTTTTAATTAAAATCCTTTTAATTAAATTGTCCTTGGCAGTCATGCTGCCATATCATTGTTTGGCACTGCTGTTTGTCTCCCCTGCCTGTCACATTTAAATAATACAGATGAACAATGGTACAAAGTACTTGAATTGCCCATTTTGTGAACGTCATGCACAAATATTCATAATTCACAGTATTTTTGTATGGTACTTATTAATTGCCTATTTTATTTTCATTATAAATTTGTATCACTAGTAAATCAAATGATCTGCTGTCAGAGGTAGTGTACACTGTTAGACCAAAGACGGGACAGCACACAATTATTTCGTCACATGGAGAATAAGCTGAACTTCATATCATAGAAGAGCAGGAAAAAAAAGTGCCATAACTCCTCACTTGTCTTTGTCTCAAGGGGTTTGCTTTGGTTTGGTAAATTGATATTCTTGTAATCTGCCCCTTTGTCCTTAATTAACCCTGTTCTCCCTCTTCTTCTTCCCAGAACCAGTTTGTCTACCAGGACCCCAGTTTCAGCATGGAGGACATGCTGGCTACCCTCCCCAGAGTGGTCTCTGTTCCACCTGTGTCTGGAGGCTGCCTCCCTCCACAGGACTTGGCCTCAGGGGTGCAAATTGGTGGTGGATTTGGCCGTGGCAACCAGGATGACCCTCGCTGCAATGGCACCCTGAGGAAACAGGCCTCCCCAAGGTCAAGTACCCTTGGGGCTGGCTCAGCTCTCACTGCTGGACAAGGTAAAGCAAGGTGTTATCCAAATGTTGTAGAAACTAAAGGTAATTATATACTCCTCACTAAGTGTGAGTGTGTGTATGGGTGTGTGTGTCATAAATCAAACCAGCAAGTAACAGAGCAAGGCAATGCTTTTCAGAGCAATGTTTTTCACACATTCACATTTTTCACACAATTTAGAGTTTGAATGCATTGTGCATTTTAGTGTGATTATTTTTTTATTATTTCCACTAGTAATGCAGTATGTCTTGATGAATTAAAATAGTCTCTTGGCCTTTTTTTGAAAATTTGACACATGAGACTGTGGTTCTGCAGATGTGATCACTCAAAAGGGTTGTTTCGCAGAGACATACAGTAAAACTGACTTATTGTGGATATCACACGGTCTTCTCTATCACACGTCTTAGAGTCAATTTTATTTGAGTGTAATTTTTTTGGTTTTTGCTTGCTGAAAATTATTATTATTAAGGTATTATGGACCAAGTAGTACTGTTTTAACTTTTTTGTTTGTTATATTTACTTATTACAACAAACTCAAACAAATCAAAGAATATTTACATATTTTAGTGAATTATTTCGCATTGTCAGGTGATTGAACCAAACAGGCATTTGAAGCCTCCATTTAGATGTTTCAGTTATTGATTTAATTTAGTTATTTAGTTATTAGTTCTATAATAGTAAATTGTATTATTCATTTAGAAGTTGTTGTATGGCCATGCATTTTCCTACACAATAACCATTTTCTGCATGTCCATGAATAAATACAGGGTGTAAAAAGTTGGTATTAACATTTAAAAATCCATGTACTTAACACATAAATCTTAATTTGTGCAATCAATGAAATCCACCTTCAAGTGAGCAAATCGGCTCTCACTCTTCTTTAACTGACCCTATCTGCTGTTTCCTCATTGGTATTGTACTGTGACGGTGGATCATTCACCAGTAGAAGATTTGCGAGATGAGAATGAATATATTAGCGTATACATAGGCTGTCTGGCAAAACTGAACCACATATTACACCTCTCAGCCAACAGGAGAGAAGCAACTGCAGTGGTGGCTCCTAGTTCTGTTGAGCCCAGTGCAAGGATTTTACAGGTCCATTTATGTCCCCTTTGCAAATCATGGAAACTTAATAAATAAATATGTATCTACCTTCTGTGCATTCATTGGAGAATTGTGGTAGATAATGAGTATGCCACACTGGTGATGGCTCTATTCAAGCACTGACAGTTGAAAAATGAAAATAAAAGGCTTCTCAGGTCACTCAAACCCCTAATCCCCATAACAACACAGATTGCTTGACATTAGCCACAGCCCTGCCCAAGAGTTTAGTCACAGGACAAAATACATAATAGGACATGAGAATGGATTACATTGAAAATGCATTGTGCTTGTTTCCTGGTGAAGAATGACTTTTATTAAAATAGCAATGCAGATATAGTAGATAACCCAAATCTGTATCCAGGATCCTCTCATTCATAGAGACAGGATTTGTAAAATACCATATTTTAAATTTGTTTCTTGCCTCTTTCCTGTCTTTTTGCTTCTCAAGGTGGAAGGGAGGATAGTAGTGGACAGCGTTACAGTGCCGACCCAACCGGTCTTTTAGCTGAGCGAGGAGCAAAAGGAGACAAGGACCAGGATGGCTACATGGCTGCCATGAGAGACAAGAGCAGCTCAGGTTACTTTGACACTTTTGAGTACTACTGAATCCATATAGTTAGCAGATGTTTGACTGGAGGGTAACAGAAAAGATTGATATATGATATGTTAACCCAAAGGCCACTGAAATGCAGGCCTCATATTGTATCATTATTTTAGTGTTCAGTGTATGAAGCTGCAGCTTCAATACAGATCTTAACTAATCTTGCCATCCCCTTTTTGTGTCCAGACTATCTCAACCCAGTAGAGGAAAACCCCTTTGTCACACGTCGTAGGAATGGTGATGCTCACACAGTGATTGATGGAGCAGGTTGCCACACCCTGCACATGGCTGGAGCTGCTGCAGCACCCAAGAGTCAGTCAATCCATGGGGATGATGAGTATGTCAATGAGCCACTGTACCTGAATACTTTCCTCAACCCTGGGGACAAGAACGGATTGGCCGGTGCCATCTCCATCTCTGGCCCTGGATCCTCTGCTGCCCAATCAGTATCGCAGACAGTCAACCCATCAACATCAAGCCACACGGTCTCCTCTTCTGGATATGTGATACCTCCTGGCCACCTCCCCCACCCATCATATCCATCACACACCCTGCATCCAGGGCATTCAGGACATGCTCTGCACTCAGGAATCACCAGCAGCACCATCATGTTTGATAAAAAAGGCAAGAAAGCCACTTTTGACAATCCTGAATACTGGCAGCACAGTCTACCCCCGAAGTCCTCGCTGCACAACCCTGAGTACCTGCAGGACTGCAGCACACGCTTCTTCTACCGACAGAATGGACGCATTCGCCCTGCTGTGGCCGAGAACCAAGAGTACTTGTCTGAGGCTGCTATGAAAGCTGGCAATGTGTTGCCACCCCCTCCATACAGACAGAGGAACACTGTAGTGTAGTGACCCACCTGTAGCACACTGGAGGGATGAATAGAGGGATAGGGGGGGAGACGAATGGATGTTGAACAGTCCTCTCATTTCCATGCAGTACTTCTCAACCTGGGTTCTCCTCACCCCCTCCCTGAACATGTCTGATAGCAAGTCTTTCATTCTCATTCTGAGGTTCTGCATTTTCTTGTCAGGATTACAATAGCAGCCTCACTTGACATTCATGTTTTTTAGCTCCGTCCTTGGCCATGACGTGTAAAGCAAGGAGGCACATCTCTTCGAGGTTGGTTCTGTTCTGGAGCACACTGTCCTGCCATCTTTAGTATCAGAACGGCACAAAAGCAACACAATTAAAGATTCAAACGATATGTTTATTAAGACAAAAAGGAGAAATGAACTGAGGTTAGCCCAAAGAGAAGATCGCCATGACTGTACATGCTTTTCTTTATCCACCCATGAATTACAGTTCTTCATGTCCATTAATCACATTCTCCACCCAGTTAGATGTACACATTGCACAATGCACACATTGCTATTGCTTGTGTGCAGTCAATCAAATGACACATGCCCGTGGAGTTGTGTCATGACTTACCAGCAAACCTGCAGTCATGCTGAAGAGCCCAGATGTGGCATGCATGCCTGCCCACACACTTCTTTGACTTTTAAATGTTGCTGCACCAGTAATGGAATTCAAACATTTATCACACACAGCTCATATCATACCTAAAACATGTTAACATGCCTGCAGCCTTGATACACTAATAATGACCATACATTAATCCATGAGTAAATAAGGCGGCTGTCACTTGAAATACATTCTGGAGAGGAAGGTCAACTGACCTTGTGCTGGAAGACAGAGTGTGACGATAATGGCAGTCAGTGGTGCAGCGCAGGGAAAGGGGTCAACAGGAAAGTAAATGTCACCACAGCACAGTTTTATGGGAAGCTGTGATATCACCCTGTACCTGGTGGAAAGCATTCAACAGATTATTGGCATGGCCAGGGTGGGATTTAAAAGGTTGGCCACTCAGAAGATGACCCTTAGCTTCCCACATCGGCAACCCTCTTGTCCTTCTTTCATCCACACCAATCCAGTCCGAAGAGCCAGCAAACCATCCATTTCAATATTACCTTCATAATATCATTGTAAGCAACATTGTGACTGACATAACCAATGACAACTGCAGTACAAAGAACAATGTTTCAATGGAACTGGTGCTTGAGAATGGACAAATCTTTTAACAGAGAAAGGAGTGTGAGGATGATGATGAGCATATAAACCAAACATGAGGGAAAAATATAAGATTTTAGGATCAGAGCATAGTTGTCATTGTTTTTTCTTTTTTTCTTTTTAGGCATCAGGGATCTGTTTACTTTGTTACCTTGTCTTACACTTGTTTTTACGCAAATAGCACAGATACCCAGCCACTAAAAAGCAATCTGGAGATGGTAAAGAGGCTAACCGTGCAGAGCTGTAAATAAGCCAATTACATGTTATTACAAGACAGACACAATCCCAGATAAAGGCTCTGTGGACATCAAAAGATCAGAACAAAACATTTATTTTGCACCTCTACCACTATTTTGTGTCATAAAAACAGAAAACTTACTTTGACTAGTCAAGACTACAGAGCTTTACTCTGTCTTAAGGTGGTTTATAAGAAGAGGCTGTCAAAGCTATCTAAAATGGCCTCCTCCACATTTTTGCTATGGAACACTATGAGAAAACGGAGCACTTTCTTTTGTATTGGTGTTTGACATTAATGGTGAGACAGTACAAGTTATCACTGAATCCACTGATGGCTAGCTTTCTGTACTCATAAACTACTGCCAGATGCCACAGTAAACTCTGATGGAGAGAACTAGCATCTGTCATCAAATGACTTTTAAGCCTAATTTAGGCTGGGGTTGATCATTTAATAGCACTTAATGCTGTGACACAGCCAAATGACTTTGCTGTTATTCTCACTCTAAGCGGCAATTCATTTACTTTTTTTCATCATGTTGCAACTATAATTTACATTAAGACCATGGATAGTTTCCCCTGCACCGAGGCTTCATATGATATGTTCCATAAGGCATTTAACTAACAAAGGAGCATCCCCACTCTCTAAAGAATGTAAAAATAGTAATAGGTGAATGTGGACAATATTCAACAATATACAACAACATACAATGTCAGGGTATAGAAATATGTCAATTTTTCTATATCTGTTTATACCCAGTTAGCTATCCCTTTGATATATCTTCTTTTACTAGACTATTGCAGGCACTGCTAATAATATCTGATGTACAGGAATTTTGCATCAATGTGATGATGTAACTTGAATGTTTAGGTATTAAGTTCACTGGATTAAAGGGGTATTCCAGCAATTTAGCATTGCACTTCCATAGAGTTGGGGGACTCACAAGGGACACACACAAAAAGAATGGCCAGAATTGAAGGAGCAGAGACCAAGATAACCCCACAACTCCAGTTTGTAATGCAAGCTTTCTGTTAAAATGTTAAGTCTGAAGCCCAAGCAGAGATGACATCATCTACGAAATGACCAGGGTTATTTTCGTGGGCTTTGAAAATCTCCCTCTGGAACTATATAAGACAATGTTTTCATTCACATGCAGAGAAGTCCAGCATGCGATGAGTAAACTGAACTTCATGTGTAAAATTGATGGTGTGCCCCTTTAACCAAAAACAGATCGTTTTTTGATTGAATTTTCCAAAGAAAATTACCATATTATGATATAAATTGATATTTCAATATTAATCTAAACATACCCTGATGTGAGATTTTATCCATATCGCCCACCCTGAGTAATAGGTAATAATATCATGAAATTTGGAGACCGACTAATGCCTGTGCATGTCTCACTGCTGACATACCAATACACAACCACTGTTACATAACCTTGTGCCTCTACATTGAAAATACCAGGCAGAGGGAAGATTCAGACAAGCATTGCTGATGATTTACTATCCAAAACACAGATGTTGCCCTGGCACAGTGTTTTCTCGCCCTCTCAGGTTTTATGGGGTTTAATCATCATACAGTTGAGCTCCATGTGACACAAGTTGCCACTTCATAAGGGTACGTCAAAGCTACTAAAGTATAATGGAAGACAGATTGATGCCATGATACCACAGTAGACCGACTGCTGAGATGTGCAACTCAATAGAAATGTGAATTTTATAGACTGGGGGCCAGGATTTAAATGGTCAGTCTTTCTTGAAGTCAGCACCGTGTTAAGTATAATTTACATTGCTCTGTTACTAACCTGATTTAGCTGTGCTAGATCTGTTCTCTCACACTTTCTAAGATCTCTTGTTCTGCTGATTTCAGATTTACTAGTTTCAGCTTACACTTATGTATACTTTCTTTGTGTAAATGTGTGCAATGGAAGTGTCCTCTCTGTTATGTTTTTAGGGTTAAAAGTCAGTTATGTAAGTCTATTTTTACCATCACCCACAAGGTATTAGTTGTAGTGCTTGTAGACTACTGTATGGCCATGTGTTTAAGTGCAATGACAGCAGTGGAGAGTCACCCAAAGGCATCGTAATGGATCTCTATGGAAAAATAAAGCCAATCTTCTGGAGGAGAAAACCTGCTGGCTTTTAGCCAGCAAGCATCGCAAGGGGCTTTTAGCTTTTTGAATGCTAATTCATCCACTTTCCCTTGTTGTTCTGTGGGGAAATCATGTTACCCAACATCTCACCCACTGCACCAGCTGAGAAACCCTGAACGACAGGCAATAGGTTGTAATCCTGCAGCTGGGTTAAAACTAAGGTATTAGCATTCCAAAAATGTTACTCGACCAATGCATCAATGTTACAAAAGCTAACAGGGGAGAAGGTGCAAGTGCACTGTAACTGGCAGAGGAGACCAAAGTTGATTGCCATTCTTTCTTTCTCCTCAGACGACTATAGAATTGTATGTAGCAAACACTGTTCTGCAGGTGAAGCAGTGAGAACCGAAAAGCAGTTATGTGTTTTGTGAATATAAGCAAAGACTAAAACAATCTGGAAAGGAAAGGTTATTGTGGTCAAATGTTAACATCATAGTTTAATGTGAAAATATATGATGTTCTGTGTAAAGGTAAGCCACGTAGTTACAAGTACTCATTTAAAGTAGCACAATAACTCCCTCTCAATGCTGACTCCTCATCCAGAAAATTGGCCTTATAGTAAGAGTTATATTTATTTTGTGCATCTACTTTTGTTTTGGGATTTAATGTATTTTAAACAAATGTTATCAAAAGTATTGTAAATGGTGTGTAAAGTTTGGGTTTTACTCTCTTTTTTGCTCTTCAGGGTGTCATTGTGGCAACAGAGAGTATTTTTTGATATGCAGTTTGAAGGTTTCATTGTCTTATGTCTGTCATTATCTCTAATCAACTTTAAAGCAATTTCTAGCTATGTCCAAACGTAGGGGCTGGATGGAACAGAGGAAGACAGGAACAGAAGTCCAGTCCACATGACCAGATTAATGTTGTGTTAATAATGCATTCAGGTGCTCCTCGTCAACTCATTAGGCTTTAGCAAATTTTCTCATCAAGCAGTCGCCCTTTGACAGACAAGGTTTTTAACCCTTGTGATCAATATGTTATGGAAAACGAAAACAAACAGTATAGTTCATTTTAGCCTCCATTATTTACAGCTTGCAATGGCTTTTTATTGGTTTATTTAACATGATATGATTATTTTCTGGTAAATATGACGTCACATGATATTTCCAAGCTTTACGAGCTGCTGAGGATAGCCTGACCACTTAAAACTGACTGATGTGCATTTGATTGTGGGATATTGAGGACTGCAAATTATAACAACAGTAATAATAATTTATATGTATAGGACACTTTTCAAAATCCATGTTACAAAGTGCTTTACAGAGGCAGCAAAATTAAACAGACAAGTCATAAAATCACCAGGTTTTATAAGAAAACAGATACCAACACAGTGTAGGAAAAGGCAAGAATAGGAATAAGAATAAAAAAACCATATTAAAAGAAATAATAGACAGTTGAAAGAAAATTAAAAGTCAAGTAAAATCAGACCAGTTGTGTCAGACTTTTTGGACCATTAAGACATATCCGTCCCAGAATTAAGATCTTCACAGGGTTCAGCCCTGTACTGGGACACAGCTACTGTATTTATAGTGTGCTCTATTTCACTTTTCTATGCTTTGATTATTCATATCATGAGGACATTTTTCATAGCATCAGTAAAATAAATCCACCTGTGGTCTACATGGTGTTACTATATTGGATAAACACACATTACATTTCAGAGAACTTCACTATCAATTACTCATCTAGAAAAAATTTTGGTCAATGCATCATCAAACAAATCACTTTTTTTAAAGGGAAACCATAAATCAGCTGACAAACACATATTCTACTATTGTAATAGAATCAAACAATTTTAAGGCTGTCATACTCTGACTTTACACTGATGTACAGTATGTGTGTGTAATCTACCATGCCATCATTACTGCGGCATATGACAGAGGTTGAGTAAGCACAGTTTACAATGTATTGAATTGATGGTAAAACTATGAATTGAATTAATAATTGTCTTTTAAACAAATGACAAAGACATTCAGATAATGGGTCAGTCAACGGTTTTACCATTGTTAAAAAAAGAAAAATAATAAAAAGTGGATAGTATTTTTATAGGTAGGTAAAAGGTGGCCAGGTGCATCTGTAAATAGGACAATGATGCTTCTTTTTCCAGCTGAAGATATTTTTTTTTTGTTTGCTTTTATTTCTCCTTGCATCATTGCATTTTTAGTGGTTTACTGTATTTCTTTCTTTGGGAAATATTTTTTCTGTATGTATATAAATATATATACAGTTTATATATATATACATATATATTCTGTAAATGTAATTTGAAGAGTGAACTCTGATTTTAAAAACGCTCGCAGAGTCTCTTGTCACCCCCACCCCATAATTTCCCCTGTAATGGTGTGATTGTGTTTTCAGCACAACTTGGTGGATTTTGTGTTTCTCTTGCTCACTTTGTAGGAGTGTACTTTTTTTTTTTTTACTCTGTGTATTGTACCTCCACTACCCTCCACACTTCTCTCAGTATTATCCACTTCTTAAGTTTTTTTTAAAGATTTTGTACACTCTTAAAATGCTGTACTAACGAATATTCAAGATTTCAGCCCCCTTTCTCTCTTTTCCTAACAAATGTTATTAATCCACCAGTGTCACTTTATGGAGTTTTAAGGACCTATACTATTTTTCCTTGAGTAGTTTAATTTCCATTTGCACTGAGCTGAGTCATTGTTTACTTTCAGATGATATTCAACTCTTCATCAATTTGAGGCAATACTGATTGAATGGTGTAGCAATATCATGTTGCAGCCCCCAGAGTAATTTAATGGTGTTTGAGAGACAAAATGGAAGATGGGCTGGAATAATTAAAATTACTGATACTTGCTTGTACAGAGGTTAGTAGGTTTTGGTTTTGGCTTCATCTTCACTTTTTCCAGAAGTCACAGTTTAACTGGAAGTTAATATTTCCATTTCACAGGATATTTTCAGGACTTTTTGGGAGTTTGGAAATTTGTCACCTTACCTAATATTTGATGTGAGGACTGACACCAAAAGCATCATGTTTAATTGTTTTCTTTGTGGCATTGTAGCAAATGTCAGTAGTGATCAAGTGCTTCACTATTCTGATATACAGTTTTGCTGACACTCATAAACTGAATGGTTTGTTAAATTTACTGTTTAAACCTATCAGGGAGAACACAATTATAGAACAATTTTATGGACGCACAATTTGCCAATTGGAATATACTATCAGTTATATTAGATATTTCAATTGTAGAAGACTTAGGAAAAATGTGTGTGTTTATGCGGGTACTGAGCCAGACAACAAAAGTTTGGTGCAGTTTTCTGATAATGTTGAGAACTTTACTAATGATGAACACTGCAAACACTTTGCTTTCAATAGTTAGGATTTTAAGCAGTATAAACTTTGGATTACTTAAATGTCATATTTTATTTGTATATTGCCTGTCACCTACAGAATACTATGGGCCTGTTGTCCATCTACCATTGGAAATTGTATGGGTATTTTCACAGATGATTTTGGTGGCATTCATGTCATTTACAATATCCAGCATTTACATATATATTTGGTGAAGTGGTCAGTTTGGCTTCTACCAAGTGTGTCTGTTTAAAAATACATTGAAGTTTGGAGGAATCTTCTATCGTAAAAAAACGATCATAAATTATCATTGCTTTGTATTGACTCATTAGAATGATCGAGAAGTTTTATAGCTCATATCTTGTCACATATTACCAGTTTTAAACGTTTCTCTTCACTGGTTATTTGACACATTTCCCAAGCTACAACATTTAAATACGTATTCCCTCTGTTTTGTTACATGAATCTGTCAAAACTATATTTTTAATTCAATATGAATAAAGATCAGTCAATATTTAATGATGGATTGTGCTCATTTTCTAGTGCCTTAACATTGCTGTAAGTGTTATTATGAAGTGGTAAAACTAACTACATTGGGTTATGCCCCAGTGGGACCACAGTTGGCACCCCAATGGGCTCACCACAATGTCCCAATGGAATTTAAAACCCCATTAGAGTTGCCTGGTAATTACTGGATCCCACCGGATCCTATTGGGGTATACACTGAAGCCATACCCCAATTGAACCACAGTAGAATGGTCTACATTTGTAGTTTAGCAAAAATAGCAGAAGTGAGAAATTCAGAGTTACTATAAATCATTCAGTGTTTCTTTCAAAATGTGATCGGCTTCAATGTGGCCATGCCATCTGTCTTCATCCCCCTGTGTAGATGGGATTCAGTGCTACTTCCAATTCAGCCCCTACAATTTTGAAGGCCCTTTACACCTCCTTACTTCAAATGTCGGCCCATTCTTGAGCAGTTCAGCAAGAGACTTGGGGGTGTTGTGTAGGCTGTTGTCACAGCAGGACATCTTCATTCTGCCCAGATGAGGCCAGGCTGCCTCAGCATATTATGCCTTTAGGATAGAAAGAGCAAGGAATCAGCCAGCACAGTAGCTCCATTCCCATCACCACAACCCCTATTCTTCAGCCAGTATCTTTCACATTAACAGCTACTCTCTCACACACACACACACACAAACTTGTACACTTGTGGGAAAATCACACAGGAGCACCAATAATAAAGTGTCATTACTTCTGACACTTGCTCGTGCATGATAGATGTGTCTCTTTTCCAGCTGATGACATTTTATGGCATTATCATAGGAAATCCAATAACGAGATCGGCATCTTGGAGCCTTTGCCCCATGCAAAGTCAAATCACTTGCCTTAAGATGGTAATAGAGTGTGAGCGAAACAATTTGTCACTGCCTCTCTTCTCCCTCTCACACGCCAACCCCCCTGACAAAGTGTATGGATTTTTACCTGATATGAGGGATGATCGGCACAGTTGAATGTAAATTATCTTAAATGTCTTTAGGTGAATCGATTGACTGACGCTTCTCGGCAAATAAAAGTGAAGGCTGTATTTGACAGTGCATCAATCTTTACCACAACACCTCTACAGCACAGCAAACCATTTTACTGTCTACATGATTCCATGTGCAGCTATTTTAATATGTGCTGATGTAAACACTTCTAAAGACAGAGGTTTAACAAATTGGCTGCCAGCCGGAACTGCAGTTTTGCTTGCTCCAGCAAGAAGTAATTTTTCCACAGTATGCCATTTGGTGTCATGTACACACGCAGTACACTCTCCTGCAAGAGTTTTCGCTGTCTTATCCCAGGTTTGTCCGATTGTCACAGCGACTAAGCTGTACAACCTTCAATGTAAAAGAGACATACTGTGGATGTTTCACCAGAGCTGATGGTTACTCGTTACGCAGCAGTTTCAGACAATCACACTCTATCAGCTGATCATACTGTAATGTTCTAATTTAAAATGACAACAGAGTATAACACTAAAGTGCTAAAATGTTTTGTCTTGTTCCCACTGTTTGGGCATTGCTATCTCTTTTTCTCAGAGAGCCAGTGGTGAGGCAGTGGTGCCTCTAAATCCTAGCATGTTGGCAGCCTCTGATTGAATGGACTGTACAAAGCGCACTAAGCAGTGTTGCCTTCCCCCTTGAGAGCTTTCATTATGGAACAGCATATTGGATTCTCTTCACAGGCTGTATGTCTGTGGAGGCTACAATCTCTTCAGGATACACGCACACATACACACACATATACAAAGCATCATACTACACAACATGCAGAAAACCCGGTAATCAATCGTGCCTGGTTCTCAGTGAATCTGGTTTCTTACAGTGCAGACATAATAAATGCACCCTGATACTGTTACTGACAGTATTTCACATGATCTCTACAGTAGGTGGTCTGCCTATGGATCAGCCAAGAGCAGGTGCTGTGACTCTGCCAGCTTCCGTTATTTGCACACACCTGTAGATTTACAGTGGGATCCAATCACACATTTTACGCTTCAATGGGAGGGGTCTTTTCTAGGTGGTTTCATGTAAAACTATAGAACCGGGCCACACCAGCATTAAGAAGACTACATGATTTGAATGGAATCCCCACAATCAGTGCTAAATTAAGTCGCTGTGCGATGGTTACCTGTACTGGGAATGTGCCACAACCGGATACAAAGAGAACTGTGCAATTGTAAACACAAGGTTTAGACAGAAGACACACACAGGACACACACAGTTGAATTCCATGGTTTCAAGATCAAGAAATTGTTTGTTTGCCACAATTACTGGAGTATCTGGACCTATGTTTACGATAACATTGCCATGATTACATTAGTGTCTTTAAATAAGGTCCATGATGAGTTGTGTGACATGTTGCACTGTTCTTGAATAGAACAGGCAGGAATCTATACGTTTTTATTTGCCACCTCAGAGTCATATAACATTCACAACGAGTGGAGAGGCAAAGTTAACAACCAGTGTTGCACAATATATATCAAGACACTGAATGCTTAAGAAGTTTCGTAACATAAATCAAACTACCCCAAATTCATTTAAGTTTAATGATTTATTGGGCACATTAGAATTTAATCAGCAGTTATGAAATATTTGCACAAGCTAGTTCATTTTGGCTACTTTCAAATATTGTCATTTCAGGCTTGGGAAGATCTAAAACTGTCCAGCATTTCACTAAGTAGTGGTTGACAACACACACATTAAGATTAATAAGGCAATCTTATTGGTCATTTGCATACTGCTTGTGAAATACAGCTCATCTGATTACTGTTGAATATGTGCTGCAGCATTTAGTGTTTATCACTGCTTTGTTAGGCAAGGCGATGTTCACACCGAGTGGCCCCTATTCAAAATACATTGTTATTTTAAATGAGAAAGTTGTCATTACAACTCATTTGTATTTCCCATCACTACCAATAATGAAAGATACATTGTGATGACTGTATGTATCTTCAGGGACAGGTTGTCTTGCTGCATGTGTGGCATTACTCAAGCCCCGCCAACTCTGAAATGCTTCCCTCATATACGTGTTTTAGAAATGACATATATTTAGCGGCCTCCATGTTATTTGCTGACTTACCACTCAGGCAATAGAACTGAGAGCTGCTAATAGTTCTGTAACAACCAGTTTAACATTTTGGCCAATAATTTAACTGTACTGTGCAACCACACGTTCCTTGAGTACTTAGAGATTTTTAAGGCAATTTTGCAAAATTTGTAAATTCTACAACTGCCAATCAGACTTTCATTTTTCACTAAGGTCAAAATGTGTCTTATAATGTTCTTTGGCATCTGAATCATTTTTTAAAAAGTAATCTTAGTATTTTTGATTGCTGCTATTAGACATTCAAAATGATGTGGCCTACTCTATATGTTAACCTTTAACAAACACTGCTGATTTTAGTCATCTTTTATCTTGACAATGCATTGGTTGTTGCCATCATATAAGCATACAGTATCCACAACATAAGCCTAGTAAATAATGTGATCCTATGCTACCCATATGCCTTACCTTGTTTAGGCCTAGACCCAATCACAGCCTTCAAACACACATGCAGACTCTCATCAAAGCTGAATGAATTAATACCACACAATACTTATATTTAAGGTTGTCTAGATGTCTGTTTTTAAATATATATATATATATATATATATATATATATATTTGTGTTTCTGAATGGCAGCAGCAACATTTTGAAAACTTCCTCAACTGCCCATGATCCTTTTCTGTCACTCAGTCTACAGCTGAGGCCGCACTGCTCACAGCGGTGGAGTGGGAGCCTGCTACCGAGCTAGCCGCCTTTAGTTAGCCACACGTTAAAATAACTGCAAAACAAAACATTTTGCTTAAGTTTGTCAACAGAAATAGAAACAGTTGAAATTCAGCCATCGTCCTCGAAGCTGCCCTGTGGACCGCGCGATTTCCCCCTTCAGTTTGAAGTTCAAGTAGACGGATGTGGATGCTAATCAGCCTGAAACCAACCTGCTAGTTCCTGCAGTTATAGTCTCCGTCAGGGAGACTTGAAGTCGTCTACAGGACGTTAAATTAAGCCCCAGATGAGTGGTGCCCTCCAGTGTCACCCTTCATTGATAAACTGTAAGTTTAACTCGGAGCCTATCACTCCTTTTCTGCAAAAGCTGGCATCAGTGGTGACACACACACTGAACCTTGTTTATGTTTTCCCTGAAACAGAACTGACTAAATTGGACTGTGTGAAAAACATTCAGTGTGGCTGTGGAGTCATCACAGGTAAGCAATTTAAGTTATTTGCCCCCGCTGCATTGCCTGGTCCAAGTTTTATGGTGCAGTCAGACCAAAGTGCGAAATGTATCCGCGTGGCGGAGAGCGGGCGAACAGGAAGCAACGTGGGCTGGATTGTAAACATAAACTGTGTGGAGTAGCGAAATTCGGCCTGACTGCGCCATTGTGCTACACTTTGTTTTCTTCTGCAGGTGTGCGATGCGGTTATTCCGCCGCTCTGTTCTGTCTCGGGCTGTTGTTTTGTCCGGTTTGGTGTTTCCTGTGTTATATGTAGGTTACGCATGGTTTTACGTTGATGCCGCTGTGTCTGCCAACCGGTACGGTTATCTGCGAGCTGTAGGCTGTGTTGTCGTTCCCTCCATCAGTGTTTCTATGAAGGATATTCTTTGTAATTCAAATTAAAAGTCAAGAAAATCAAGAGATGCAATTAAAAAGATTATTATTTTACTTCACTACTAAGAATAATCAGGCCGTAATTAAAATTGAAAGTCCAAATAGAAAATGATCATTTTTCTCATAATGAGAAAAGTTCAATGTTAAATGCAAAAGCTTCAATAGAAATGCTAAAATTCTGAAGATTAAATTGAAAATAGCAATGGAAATAAGAAACGGGAAACATCAAATATGAAACTCAAAATAGGAAATGGATTGTTATCTATGTAACGTAACTTTAACTTAATTAAACATTGGTGATTACATTTTATGGTAATTGTTGCATTTGTTGCACACATACTGTAGGCCAACATGAGGGTCTTGGAGGTTACAGGCCCATCTGATTTTCTCTGTGCCCACCCAGAGTATGAATTCTGGCTATGCTATTGATACGACAATGTTGAATTTTATGTTTTATGTTGGATTTTATAAAAAACCTACTGTATATGAGCTTTTCCATTATTTATCTCATCATTGTCTCCAAATTATGGATAATCTCTGGATTTCCTTTTTCTTTTTTTCTATCTTTCTATCTTTCTTACTTTTTATCCCGCTTTCTTGTAGATTTTTCTTGAATTGTCTTTTATTCCAATTTTGTTTGTTTAAGAGTTTGGTCCTTTAAATTGCTTTGCATTACAATTATTGTCGCAGGGCTGACGTTTACACACAAATCTATTGTTATCGGTTGTAGACAGTCACCTCTATTATACATATTGTTTGCATGGCTTAATGTTAAGTCATGCTTGTTTATTTGTTTTGAACAAGCTTAGTATTTATTAGATATGTTACATTATTGTAAAACACACAGTCAAGCATACAATTTCTCCAAATATGCAGAAAAGTGGCCATATTGTGATGGTAAGAGTTGCTAATTAAGTTGTGTGTAAGAGCATCCTCTTACTCACGTTAAAGATTAATCAAGGGCACAGCAGACAAACTAGCATTTCCTCGTGTCTGCAAAGTTAATGACAATGAAGTAAGATTCTAAAATGACTTTCCACTCATAGAATATACTAATAACATGTGAGCGGAGTGATAAATGAGACCAATTGTGGGCAACGGTGCATTCTAATTAAGTAGCAGTCTTAAGCGAGCAGGCGTCATTGTTAAAGTCAACTCTCCATTGCAATTATGCTGCTCTATTCATGTGTAACATAATGGCTTGATGACAGTTCTTTGTCGGGTTACTGTGGAAGCATAAAAATGGCACATCTCAACATTCTGTTTTGACTCTACATAACATTCATTCATAAGGTAGATGTTACACACACACACACACACACACACACACACACACACACACACACACACACACACACACACACGTATGTACACTACCGTTCAAAAGTTTGGGGTCACATTGAAATGTCCTTATTTTTGAAGGAAAAGCACTGTACTTTTCAATGAAGATGACTTTAAACTAGTCTTAA
>JAVQJL010085435.1:0-44754 GCA_036024295.1 Nannoperca obscura
AGTGATTTGAAGAAAGTTGCGAGCAGCAGGTGGGTGAAGCATCATCATCTTCTCTTTTCTCCCTCGTGCTGTCTTTTTGTCTGTGTAGAAGCAATGGAAACATAGTGCCTTGCAGAGAACTCATTAGTGAATTTTCTTGTGATTTTAAAGCTGAGATTTAAGGGGGGATTTTGCAGTTTTTAAAATATTTATTGGAAATGCATTGAGATTAAGATTAAAGATTTAAATTAATATTATGAGCATCATCGCACAATTAAAATAGGAAAAGCAAAAGAAAGTGGTACATATTCAAGTGCCTCTTACTCTTTTGGTTAGGTTAAACTTAAAGACTTAACTTAAAGATAAAAAAAACTAAAAAGCATTTCATACAAATGAGACAATGCATATTAACCATAAATCATTGTAGGAGTATGTGATACTAATCACATACTATGTATACTCACAAATTCTCCCCTGGCAACACTCATACGAACGTTTGGGCAACTTAACGCCATACGTTCTGACTGTCAATGGTTTGTGCCTCCTGATGGCCACTACTTACTTTTTTGTTAATCCTTCGATAACCTGTGCTAATTCATCAGTTGTGACGCTGACTGTAGTCATACTGAGTGTCTGAAGATAGAAGGTGCGGTGTAGTGAGAGATGTTGTCTGGCTTATGTCATTTTATCGTGCTATTAAGTGCACTCCCTGTTGTGACACTGTGACTGTGTCCCAGTTATTTTAACTATAATGATTCATAAGGTGTAGTAATGCAATCAAGAAGAAGCAGTTCCAACTTGAAACCAAGTTGTTTGCTGATTTGTAAATCTCTAAACGTTCCCAAATCTGGAACATGGGCTGATGTAAAAAGAGCTGTTCCAGGTTGTACACGGCAAAGATATCCAGCACTTCTTCTATACTCTGTTGAGTCCACCTGTTGATGTCTGTGTCTTACGAACACTGACTTGAAGCTGAGACACAAAATGTGTGAGTTTTTCCTCCATAAAGAGTAATAAAAATAGGAAATATATTGTTTTCCACCAAACATTTTATCAGAAAAGCATTGATAAAGAATCAGGTAACAACTAATAATGGAATCGGAATAAATCCTTTTTCAATTGGATACAGAGACATTGTGTGAAGGAAGGAAATGAAAGGAGTACAGTTCCTCTGCCTTCATTAGCCCACATAACCCATAACCCTGTCTACTTCAATAGATTACATAGGCAGTCTCTTTGTTTTATTTTCCAAACTTTCTAATATATGTAACCAGGTCAGCCTTTGAATGCAACTCATGTACTAACCCTCATGCTGCCTGGGTTCTGTACAGACAGCCCGAGCCCCCTGCAGAGTCATGATCCTGTCTGGATGTTCGCTTCCCATAAAGAGTCCATCATGCCAGAACCAGCTGCATCCGTTTCACACCAATTCTACTGTGTGTGTGTGTGTGCGTGTGCGTGTGCGTGTGCGCGTGCGCGTGTGCGTGCGTGCGTGCGCGCGTGCGTGCGTGCGTGCTTAAATATAAGCATGTATGTAAGCACATCCAAAGCTTACTGCCCACACATGACATACACACCCAGATCTCTTCAAACATCGTTTTGTTTTTCTCCTCCCGTGGAGTTCATCTACTTGTCATACGTTTTTGTGTCAAGTCAAGACCATGAAAATACACACACATACAGTTTCTTTATTGTTTATTAATCAATAATTCAGTGAACTTTGTTCTTGACACTTGACACCAGCACAAGGTTTTCAGCAGCAGGTTGTTGTTTGTATTGTGCAATTAGTCTCTTTGATTGCATGGCATCCAGTCACAGGTGTGTGATTCAGTAGCTACTAAGTTATGTGGGTGTTTCCTGTTGTAGTGGACACAGGCAGATCCTGTTCCACATGCTGGGATTCTTACGTTACACCGAACTTTATGACCACCTGTGTTTGTGTGTTTGGCAATTCAGGTAGATTAAACTTGAATGAAGTTAATTGTACTTTTAACTGTGTGTGAAATTGTGCAAACAAGTGTACGATGCCAGCAGCCTCTTTATATTTAGAACAAAGAAATGTGGAATTCCATAGAAGTGGGTCAAAATTTGGTCATGCCAATTCACAGGTTGGTTATGGTGGAATTGGCTGCGTATTTAAGCATGTGAAGTGGAGCATGTGATGCTGCCGTGAGCGTAGAGGATCAAACGTGGGAATAAGCCGATTGAATCCAATTAAATTCTGTTTTGTTTTTTTGTTTTCAGTCTCACATTGTATTGTGTTGACTTTTACAACCCATTAGTGAACCAGTGTTCTCATCAGTGGGGAAATGCTCGAGTGTTGATGATACAGGGGAGATACGGCGTGAGCGATGTGAAAAGCTCCTTTTGAGTTGAGCTTTAGCCAAAATACGTGGAGAGAGCGAGAGCGAGACTATCACACTGACCCACTCTTTATATGTTAATCCAACGTAACGTATCAGCGCAGCTTTTTCTGCTGCTTTTCCTTCGCGATATTTTACAGCCGCACCTGAAGGATAAGGCTGCTAATAATCAATGTTGTCAATAAATCCATGCGAAGACCAAATCCAACACAATACATGTTTAAACCCACTCCAAGTCTCTGTGTTAGATGTTGTCCAACATGTATCATCACTCTCCCGTACTGTTATCTCTGTCAGTCCTCCCCCTCTAACTGCCTCGTCTTTAATGTCCTGAGAGCCTGTATGTCTGTTGTTGCTGTCACAGGCCATTGTGCCACACACAAAGAGCCCAGAGTCCACTCTAGTTTTGATTCCATTCATAAAAAGCAGTGGTGCATGAACTGGGCTCTCCCTCCAGTCCCAGGCACCCCCAGATCAGCCTGCTGGGAGGGATAGCAGAGGCATTGATCAAAAGCTAGTGTGACAAGATGAAGAGTAAAGGGCGGACCAGGTGGGTGGGCGTTCAGGACCATGTTTGGATACAATGAATGGAGACGGGCTGGGAACATTTTTGTTTTTAGACATTTTGTTTTTGTGTCACTTCTTTGCTACAACAAGCTTTATGTTGCCAATTTTATGGCCATAAATGAATAGAAATGTATGCATTTATGAGAAGAAAATCACAGATTTGTCTTAAATACTGTAAAAAAAAAAATATTACAATTAATTAAATTGGAAAATGGTGTTAATAGTTTTGGATAAAAGAGAAGTAGCTGCAAGATCAAGCATTGATGGAAAACATTTCAGTTTAGATGGAGCTAAATTTGTCTCCTCCCTCGTCTTTCCAGAGATGACACTCCTGTCATCCCAACCCAAACCCCTGGACCCCACCCCGAACTCGGACTCCACCCCCACCACCGGCACAGGCGCTGAGGATCCCGAGCTGAGGATGCTGGAGAAGAGGTCAAAGGTCATCGAGGAGCTGCTGCAGACGGAGAAGGACTACATCAAAGACCTGCAGATGTGTGTCGAGGAGATCATCGAGCCGCTGCAGAAGAAGCAGGTAAACAGATGTAAACGTTGTGCAGCTGATCTCAGCCATGTAAGGGTGTCGGGAGAGACTGAAGCATGTTGCAAATACAAGACAAACTTAAAGACAGCTTAAATAAATAGAAGGAGCAAAGTCAGTACGTTTACATGCGCACCAGTATCACAGTTTTGAGATACATTTTGATCATATTTGGGATATGACGTTTACATGGAACATACTGTAGAGAAACCTGTTTATTTACTTCTCTGTATACATAAGTACTCAGTCTGGCTTCTGACGGCCCGGACTCGTTTACCCCTTTGCTGGATTTACGCTACCTTCTTCTTCTAATCTTCAGTAATGAAGCGGATTTCACTTTTATTTTGTGTAGACCATCATTACAATGTCAGTCTCCTCAGCTTTAGTTTTACTGATTAAAGACTACATTTCCTGCTACGTTTGCAGAGGCGATGATCAGAAACCTTGATAATGTGTTTACATACAGCAGCAGTTTTCTTTCGGAGTACACCAGCTTGTATAACCAGGTTTGTAAGACCTGGAAAGGTCTAAGGGCTTTTCTTGGTTGAATCAATGCTATTGTGTTATACATACACAAAATATAGCTAGGAAACTCCAATAAAAACCAATCATAACCAGGATATTAGTGTTTTCTTTGAGTGCGTATCAGTCAACAGCACAGAGGAACCTTCAGCATGTTTTAACACTTTCTGTCTGCATTTGTTAAAGGTGAAGAACGTGGACTTTGATGGGCTCTTTGGCAACATCAGCTCCGTGATCGACCTGTCACAACGCCTGTTTGACACACTGCAGGACACAGACTCTATTGGTGAGAAGCAAGATTTTAAGAGATACACAGGTCCTATGAAATAATGGTTTCGCCCACAGTCCAATCAGGCAGCTTCTTTCTGAAGGCTGTGCTTTGTACTTTATTCACGTTTCAACCATAAACTGTCACCGGATCGTGCCGGAAGAAAACTGAAGGATGAGAATGTGATGTTTGTGAAGTAATGTTTGATTTATTGTGTTCAGTAGAAAGTTGGAAAAAATAAGCACAGAGAGGTTTTTTAAGTCACTGGTTACTTTGTATTGCCCCCAAACATCTTAGATTTCTGTCCGCACCAAATTTTTTTACCTAAATGAACGCATGAACTTACATTTCTGCACCCTGTGCTCTTAGGTAAGGTATTTCTGGCCTTTAAGGTAGAGCTGGAGGAGGTGTACAAGATCTACTGCCAAAACCACGATGATGCCATCTCTCTGCTGGAGAGCTACGAGAAAGACGAACACATTCAGTGCCACGTGTTGGAATGTCTGGAGAGACTGAGGTGAGTCACTGACGGGAGGAAAACGTGTCCAAAAAAGGTTCCGTCAGTAGGTTTTAGTTTGAGATTTTAGCTTTGACCTTTGTGTTTGTGCACGTGAGTGACCAAAAACGTGCATGTTTGTATGTGTGTGAAAGCATGAAGACAAACCAAGGGTGGCCCCTGATACAAATGTACAGTTTAAAAGTCAAACTTTACCTATAAAAGGCTGCTGATCATTTATCGTTTGAAGAATTCAGTGAGTGAAAAAGTAATGGGAACTGTATTGTAACTGTATTTTGTAGGAAACTATTATGACAATTTGATTTTGCTGTAGAATTACTTAAAATTTTGAAATGGAGCCTGCAGATAGTTACGATATTCCGATTTTCTGTCTCACTGTATATGTTTTGTCATGTTATTATGGAGTTCAAGGCGACAGTAAGGCTTCCTGTTGGCTGATATTCACATGGAATTAATTTATGATTTAGCAGACTTTGAATGCGTGGGCCAGTTATGATGGAGAAGTGCAGTCGCAGTAGATCTTCAAACAGCAGAAATACTTTTTCAGTCTGAAACCTATTCACACTTAAAATCTGCCAAGACACCTTTACCTCCCTCCTCCTGTGTGCACGCACCATCTCATAGTGGTGAGATGTAGTGCTGTGTAATGTAGAGCAGTCAAAGAATGTGCCCTTCCTGGTTTCACTGGTTTTGATTTCACCAGCAGTGACTCAGACATTGTAAAATAAAGCCGTCAATTTGTGTTTGAAGATAAACACAAGTTTTGTTAGACCGGAAGCTTTAGAAGGGAAAAAAAAGGGCGCGGATTCCAAGAAGAAATCTACGTACATCTCAAGTGTGCACACACTGCCTTGTTGACATAATGGTGTTTTTAGTCTCATTTTTTCTATTGAAATACAGTTTTTCTACCAATAAGGTATTAGCTTGTCTTTCTGAAGTGTGTGAGCGCCTGTTTAAAAAAGTCATGTGTTCTGCCACCTTCTAGAAACTGGCAAGTGTCCAGCTTAACGAGAGAATCCACAAAACAAAACCATAACAACCGCGGGCGCTGTTGGCTTGACTGTTTTATTGACCTTGCAAGGTTAAAGTGAAATTCTGTGGATTTAGTCTGCGCGTAGGCAAACACTTCCTCAAGTTCTGCAGAATTTAAGAATTTCATTTAAGACATGAAGCATTCATGAAAGTTTTCATCAGGTCAAAGGTTTATAAAATCCTGTTTTTGTTATCTTTCTGTCTCTTTCCAACCCTCCCTTCAACAGGGCCATATATCGCGAGTGGTAAGTCTCCATAATGAGTGTCGTCTTGATTTGCAGCATGAGAATCATCTTGACCGCATGCCTTTTGCTCACTAACCCCCCTGGAAATGGTTTCTGTGTGTTTACCCCGTGTGATAGCAAGTGTGTGCTGTGTGTGGAAGACTCTAAAAACATTTCAATTTCCTTGCCTGGACTGAGATGGACTTCCACTATTTATTGTTCATATTTGCATGTGCATGTGAATACTGGATACTATTGTTGTGAAAAGAAATATCCATGTCCATGACGCCTCCTCTCCTCCTCTTCTGTGGATAAGCAAAGTAATGCATTTAATGCCATCTTCTGGACAAAAACAGCAGCAGCAATTTACAGAAAACCGATGTAGCTGCCTATTTTGGTTGTCTGTAAATTGCTGTTGCTGTTATTTAAAACAAATTAATTATAAGATACATTTTTTTGTCCTTTTATGAAGAATATATTATATTTCTGATTTGCAGCTTCTTACTTGCTGGTCTGGAGAAAATCTGGTAACCAAAACTCCACCTCTAACACCATAAACGTGAAATTACATTCGTTTTCATCCACTCACCAAGTGAAAAATGTGTGTATTGACATGTTTTACTGTGTAGAAGGGGAAATGGGTTTACCTTCGATTGGCAAATAAGACGCCAAAAATCAAACACCATTTTGTCAATAACAAGAAATGATATAATAATAACGAGAAAGGATTTCTCTTTTACATGAAAGTGATTGGCTTCCATTCAGACATCAAATCACATTTTTGACACAAACAACCAAAATTATGGAAATGATTGGCTGCAGTTCCTAAATCAGTTTGTCCTTTAGATTGCATTAAAACTAAGCAAATCAATATTGTTGTTGTATTTTTTAAATTGTGCCTTCCTTGTTCTTTATGTCTCCCAACAACTGTATTGGTCATCATCAGAATATATGTGCAGTATATGTGATGATGGTAACATATCATTGGATCAGACAATCCACATGATACAGAGACGTGTTATCAACATCATCAGATAGCTGTGATTGTAATAGCGGGTGGAATTGCTGACTGTGTGATCCTCTCACACTTCACATATCCTCTTTTTTCCATTTCACCCAAACCCCTATCTGTTGTCTCTGCCACTCTTTCAGGGGAAAAACAAATTACATCAACCTCGGCTCTTTCTTAATCAAGCCGGTGCAGCGAGTGATGCGTTACCCGCTGCTGCTGATGGAGCTGCTGGGGGCCACGCAGGAGAGCCACCACGACCGGCCCCAGCTGACTCAGGCTCTGCAGGCCGTCAAAGAAATCAACGTAAACATCAACGAGTACAAGCGCAGGAAGGACCTCGGTAAAAGTCACTCAAAGCCACGTTGATTTTAGTCTTCTTTTGTTAGTTGCATCCAGGACACAGTCTGAACTGTTCTCCCTCTGCTGTCCACAGTGGTAAAGTACAGGAAAGGCGACGAGGACACGTTCATTGACAAGATCTCCAAGCTGAGCATGCACTCCATTATCAAAAAATCGAACCGCGTCAGCAGCCACCTCAAACACCTCACAGGAATCTCCCCCCAGGTACATCGCTGCTCCTTGCTAAGTTCTTAACCCAAGTGGAGGGAAAGACTGCCTGAATGTTGTGAATGGAAACGTGTCTGTCTGAAACGTGCGCGCTCTGATTTCTGTTTGTCTTTGTGTCTTTTTCCCAGATTAAAGATGAAGCGTTTGATGAGACTGAGAAGAGGTTCAGGCTGCAGGAGAGGCTCATCAAGTCGTTTATCAGGGACATTTCCTTGTACCTGCAACACATAAGAGTACGGACATTTTACCACTGAAACACTGTATTATTGTTCATTTCAGAAGTAGAAAGATATAAGACTTTGAAATACTTGCTGTGCCTGATTCATGACACTTTTAATTGCATCTTAAGTATTTCTCAAATCTTAATACTTCATATGTAAATCTAATAAAGTTCTTGTTTAAATATTCCGTCAGAACAGTATTTGTTCTGGGACATACTTCCATTGGCTGTAAATCAACATTTAATAATTGCCATTATATTGATATGGATCAATATTGTATTATGATTGTGACACTTTTCAACAGTGAAAATACACTTCTGTTAGAATAGTAAAGATAACCTACATTTTGTAAAAGATGTAAAAACAATTTTTTTTACATAATCAGTCAATTGAACTCATATTCCAAGTATATCTATAAATATTTTGTCATGTGATATTTTATGGAATACTTACATTTGGAACAACATGGATTCTAATATATCTCTTTAGGAATCCGCATCTGTGAAGGTCTTGGCAGCCATCAGTTTCTCTGACATCTACACAGATCGCAGTGTCCTCGACCCCGAGCGCTTCCAGAGAGCTCACCGCTGCGTCAGTGACAAACAGTTCACACGATTTGTAAGTCCTCCTCCTCTCTTTAGTCTCACTCAGTTGCCGTAAAGGTGCTTTGAAAATGACCCTTGATGACGTCGCGTTATCTGTCACCCCTCTGTCCCTCACACCCTGAGCAGAAGGAGCGTACAGAGGCCTTAGTCATCAACCCCCTCACCCAGCTCCTCCTCATGTTCGCCGGGCCGCACAAACTCATCCAAAAGCGCTTTGACAAGCTGCTGGACTACGACAACTGCAAGGAGCGCGCCGACCGCCTCAAGGACCGGCGTGTCCAGGATGAGCTGCAGGCGGCACGTAACAACTACGAGGCGCTCAACGCCCAACTTCTGGACGAGCTCCCCAAGTTCCACGGAGCAGCAGAGGATCTGTTTACTGGCTGCGTGAGGGCTTTCTCTCAAGCTCAGAAGGACTTCATGAAGACAACACTGGGAGAGCTGAAGCCCCTCCTACAAGTTGTGAGTGTGTCTTTATTCACGAGGGTGTTGAAGGAAGTGGCTTTTCAGAAGGTTTTTATGAATATTATAGACAATATACCTCCTTTTTATCTAAATCTGTAACCCTATCTCCAGTTTTCTAGCAAAGCTGGCACAGAGAGCAACCTGATTGCACAGTTCCAAGAAGAGTACGGGCGAGTTCTCCAACTTCTGCAGGGCTTTAGCTTCTGCCCGGAGAACCTGCCTCCAGCCACCACTGCAAAAAAGCCCGAGAAGAAGACTCTGGAGAAGCAGACCTCTAAAAAGCAACTGCAGGCACCTGTGAGTTGTACTCTCATCCCATTTTTGCCTCACCGTATGTTAATAAATGATGTAACACTGTCACGTGATCTAACCATGAGTCCTTTCCTGCAGCCCAACCTCATCCTGCAGACAGAGGAGCACCGTGCAGGACTTCTGGTACGCTATGGTCCTGAGAAACTTTTCCAGGCAGAGAGAAACTTCAATGCAGCCCAGGATCTGGACGTCTCTATACAAGAGGGAGACCTTGTGGGTGTAATCAAGCAGCAGGACCCCATGGGAAGCAACAACCGCTGGCTTATTGATAATGGAGGTAGGTCATTTGTACTTTAACCAATCAGCCACCAGTTTTGATGTCTGAGACATTGGGAGGAAAAATGGTGCAGCAGTAACATCTATTTGTCTCACCATGTCTTCTCTTGCTTTTCTTTAATTGGCAGTTGCCAAGGGCTTTGTGTACAGCTCTTTCCTCAAACCCTACAACCCACGCAGGAGCCAGTCAGACGTGTCCATTGAGAGCCAGTCATCCAATGAGTCAGGCTACGGCGGCTCCTCCCCCGTTTTCTCCCGCCAAAACAGCACCAGCACACTGACCTTTAACCAGGAAACAGCCACCGTCAGCTTTGCCGCTTCGCAGCCCCAAAGTCAGCCATCGCCACAACCTTCGCTGGACTCTGCCTCATCTCGTAGGAGTCACCACAGAGATGCACCCAACCCTGACTCCGCCAGTCAGAGCAACTCCCTGAACTCCTCGCCACGAAATCCCTCAAACCGCAGGGAATTCTCCGACCAAACGCATCGAAATTCCCAGAGTCACAGAGACACAGAGCCTTCTTACCGACATCCAAGTAGTCACAGAGACACTTATGATGCAAGTCAGAGCAGCCAGAGGGAGATGTCAGACCTCTCGGAGACAGACTCGTATTCTTCACACAGAACCAATCGCTCACAGCGGCATGGACACACAGACAAAACCTACAGTTCGTACCAGTGGAGAAATGGAGATAATAATGGCCAGAAGAGGTCGGGGTACTCCAGAGATGAGTACATCGAGCCGGAGCCGGAGCCAGAACCAGAACCAGAACACGAGAGTGAATTAGATGGTCATCAGGTGAGATTTGTTTGACTGCTGTGCTGTATTTTGCATTTATAATCAGACACTTACCATTCTAAAACTATTTATTTTCAAGTGATTAAAATAAGTATTGTGTTGAGCTTTTATCTGACAAAAACAACAGAAAATTATTCTGATTGCATGAATTTCTGTTTGTAGAAAAATCAAACAGTGTGGCTGACTGCCACGGTGTTATCTTTGATAGACCCAACGAGACAACAAGACAAACTATCAAATAAACAAAGTAGCTAAAATAGCAACGCTGCCTTAATCTATATATTTTTTATTACCAGTGGTTTAAATGTGTGTAATGTGAAATAGATGATGGTGATGAACCCACAAAGAATTACCACCTGACTCAACAGTTTCTCTCAGCTCTGTGGAGCATTTTAGCTTCTTCCAGCTCATTGTTTTGGTTTAACGGACCTCAACTTCACTGTTTTGTTTCACTCTTACTTCTTTCATTAACCATGTTTCGAGCTGCAGCAGGCGGTTGTTTTCAGTGTAAAGGTTCAGATGAACTCACTGTGCACTACCTGCCACGTACCAAACGGCAGGAAAACCTAGCGACTAGCTGGTGAATGTAGTGGAGCATTTAGCAGCAAAACACCCAGATATGTCCCTCAGGAAGTTGGTGGAGAAAATATGAGCTAAAAGGAGAATGAATGTTGGACATAAATTTGTTAGGTTGCCAGAAACAGGACTCCACAGACAGTTTTGTATTTGCTGGATGCTAACATGTTAGCCACAACAGTGCTGTGTTAACAAGTTGTTCTGCTGCCACCAAGAGGCCAATAACAATAATTGATAATGCTTTTAAAATTGAAAAAACACAATCTGTGACATGTGACATTGTTTTTATGTACTTATTGATTTTTAGATTTACTACGCTCTCTACTCCTTCGATGCCCGTTGTGCCAACGAACTTAGCATCTCAGCCAATCAGCAGCTGCGGATACTGGAGTTCCAGGACATGAACGGCAACAGTGACTGGTGGCTGGGGGAGGCAGGAGGCCGGCGAGGCTACGTGCCTTCCAACTACATCCGCAAATCAGAATACACATGAACACGTTTGACCACATGGGCGACACCCGAGACCTTAAGAAGGCTCACTTGGCGAGCAGACAAAAAAGACAAGCATCTGGACACACGGTGACTTATTTTTGATCTGTTGTCATGGAGTTCGATAGTGAGAAGGACTGACTATTGCTGCTGACTCTGCTCCTAAAAGTTAGCATTATATGCCTATATTTATAGACTTTTTGTATTATTTTTACTTACTGGAAACTGCACCCTTCCCTCTCTTGTTTCCAATGAAACACCTGTGAATTGCACCAGATGTTCTCTGGAGCTGAAGACAATGAATTGTATGTTTAAGAGAACAGTCTTAAAGGTTAGCACATTGGGAGAATACAAAGGAAATGTGAATGTTTTGGGTTCAGACTGGTTCTTCTAAACAAACATCTTGTGGTATGCAGACAGACTGACCTAAACACTGTGTTAATTACTTATTTTTCTGCATGTGGTTTATTACACTACTAGACTGATGCATGAATATTAGATGCATTTACACCATACTGTTCAGCAATCAACGTTTGAGGCACTTATGATGATTATCTACTGGTTGCTAGTTTTGAAGTGTCTGTGGAGCCATCAACGAAAATTTGGATTGTAGTATGAAATTAATATAGAATAAATGAAGTAAAATCAAATGGTATATGATGTATGGTTTACAAGCACTCCACTTGTCAGTAACCTGAATACATTTTTTAACTGGGCTGACACAATGCAAACAGGCGATGACCCATTTTCCCATTTAAGACGACTTTAACGAACAGGGAGAGAGGGACTGTGGTCTGATTTCTCCACATACTCCCCATGTACATTATATAAAGTGCTGTATATTGAGAATATGCTATTGCTCCCACTGTAAAGTGATCACTGTTTGAATAAAAAAAACAGCTCAGCTGACAAATCACAAGTGTCCGAACGATTTATTTTGTTTGTTTGTCCTTATTTTAAATTATTAGGATTATTGTTGACCACAAAATAATGTGATTTGTCATCAATATATGTCCGAGTTTCCCACTAGCGCATGAACACACCACATGGACAGACCTTTCTGTCTCTTTAAAAGATTATTAATAACACTACTAGTGATATATAACACTGATTGTCCCTTTGTATCAGCAAACCCTTTTTCTTTCCATAATCTAGTAGTTTTATTATATATTATTAGATCAGAACTACAAACGACATTATACAACTGTTTTTACAGGCTGATGAGAACTAGTTTATTGGTGGAGTGGCGCTGCAACACTTTCTTGATACATTTCTGGAGAAAACCATCCAGTTTATATTGGTTTAATGATGTAATTTGCAACTAATTAAAATGCTTAGCCAACAGACCCTTTTCACATTTTGACCTGTGATAGCAGGAAAAGCGCAGGTGTAACTAATAACATTAATGGCTCAGCTCTACTCAAGTGTCACAGTAAGTCCTGACAGTGTGACAGTGAGCCAGCATGCACAACACCAGGACCCTGAAACTGAAGCAGCTAAATGTAATTTACTCATCATTCACTGTTACAATGTCCAAAGCCCATTTTGTTCTTAAAGCCAGTTTATTTCTCTCATGCAGCTTTCATGGACTTACAGCAGCCAGCTGTTGAATGCTTGTGTTTTCTTGATCTCTGAAGAGAGATGCAAAGCTACTATTAGATTAGACTATAGATTTATATATTTAGAAAGACAGATTACATCTTAGTTTGCCTTGAAAAATATTTTTTTTATCAGCGATAAAACCATAAAACCAAGCCTTTACTCCCAGCCCAGCTTTGAGTTAACAGGGGCAATGATACAAACTCACAAAGCTGAACCTGCCAGACAAAATGTAGATCACACATTATTTCAGTGGGCCTATGCTTCTGTCTCACTGAGCCTAGCTCAAAGTGCACGAGATTAGCAGAACCCGTAAGAAAACTGCATGTTTTGCAATGCTGCAACAAGGTTTTGTCTGCACCTTGTTCATTTGAACTTGCAGCATGTGTTCTCTAAAGATGAAAAAAACGTATGATGGAAAAAAACATCCTCTGCAATGCTGGCCATACAACAATCTCTGGTCCAGCTTCATATCTTCTAAACACACTCAATATACAAAAGCAAAATGAAAACCTTCCATTTGATATTTCATATAGTGTCACTGAAACAACCTGAATTCCGTTTTGGTATTCTTGATGTTTTTGCTTGAACTGGTGTTGAACATGGTCTGGCAATTAAACCCATTCAGAAGTTTTGATAAAATGTTCAAAATACCTTCCTTTCAATCTGAAAATAAAGCTTCTTTCTGAATTCACTTTTGCTAATCACATACTTTGACGATCTTTTAAACTAACTTGACAAGTCCTGCCCTGCTTCAACATGCTTAATCCCCTTTATAATCATCTTAACTACACTTCATTGTTGCGCTTACAGTAGCTCTGTCACTTCATCAGAGTAGATACCACCAACAACACCTGAAAGATTCTGTCTTTAACATTCTCTAAACACTATCATCTATAAAAACTCCTCTGATCTACGCGTCTTCTATCGCAGCAGCTTTGCTAGACGTGGACGTCTTGACTGTGTTCTGGAGGGCAGCGGATGAGGTGGTGCTGGACTTCTCCATGGATTTGAACGAGGTTGTGGAGGTGGTGGACTTTTTCTGGACGGTCTGGACGGTCTTCATCCTCTTGACGTGAAGGACCTCCATTGCGTCCATGTTGATGCCTTGATGGATCTCCTCGCTGGTGTCCACCTGCTCTGAAGTTTGCTGCTGCTGCTGCTGCTCCATCTGCTGCTGGTGATGCAGCTGAAAGAAGGAGGTGGAGAAAGTTATTGCTGCACATTACATTGTAATATAAACTGTTCCTGGATACAAGAAGATTGTCTGTAGTAAATTATTAAAGTTCATCTTCCCTTACCATCATCATGTGCTGATACTTTGCAATAGCCTCATCAGTACTGACTCCCTCAGCCAGCCCCAGCTCTGCAGCCCGGCGGGCGAGCTCGGCCTTGTGGGAGCCAGGAGGGGTCCAGCCCGATCCTTTGATCCAGTTCAGGTCTGACTTGTAGTTCACCTGCAACAAAAGGAAGCAAGAATTAGCGTGGTACATTGATATCGTTGGAGTCAAATGTGGATGTGGTGGAGTAATCCTCTCACCATATTTATTTCAAATAAAAGTGATCTACCTGAAGGGTGGCAAAAGCCTTTCTATTACTCCTTTCTATCGGAGTGAATGGAATTTGCTTTTCAATTTTTTCACATTTTAAATTAACTGTGAATTCTACTGTCAACACATTTCATGCCACTTTTGCGATGTATGGTACATGTAAGTGCTTCCATTGTTTTTACATGTGGGGCGCCCACACACACGTTCCTTCAATGTGTTTAAAAAAACAACCAGTAATTCTACTTTAATACTTCCCTGCCCCAGGCTGGCATACAGCAAACATGGAGTAACATCAGCATTCACCATGGAGCCTGATGAATTTAAGCTCAATATTCACTCTGTTTTAGCTCTATTTTTGGTCTCCACCAACTCCTGAAGGAAATATCTGGCTCTTTAGCTGCTAAATGCTCCACTCTAGCTAGTCGCTAACTTTATCTGTCCACCATTTGGTGCTGAGCAAAGAGCATCACAACGGATTTTAGGGCTTTCCGGTGAAAACAGCCGAAAACGGCAATGATGACAGTGGTTTTACAAGCTTCAAGGATATGTATCAGATAAGCATATAGATTTTGACACACGGCTCCTCTGTAAGGGCATCCAGAATGGGTAAATGCAGGAGCAACAAAAGGGACTTATTATTAGAACTTAAATGTTTTCATTACCAAATAAATTTGTAATTAATCAAATTATAGTCCCATAAAGAAAAACCTTTTAACCAATACATGACTTACATCACTCTGCAGCTTGTATGCCTGCTTGGCATGCTTGACATTGAGCTGCTCAGGGTCACAGGTGTAGTCATGGAGCTTGTGGCGGTAGGTGAGGTCACTAGCCTGAGCCTGACTCTTTCTGGCCTGCAGGAACTCGGGCTGGTCGGCATGGATTTTGTAGTGGCCCCGCTCCTCCTTGGACTGGCGTTTATACTCCAGGTTGCTCTGGAGTTTGCTGGCTGCCAGAGAGTGCACCATCTTAGGGTCGTCCTCCACACAGCGCAGCCCCACCTGTTGGCCCTTCTCCTTCACATGGGACTCCTTGTAACGGAACTGTGGGAGGGAGAACAAGAAGGTTTTCTGTTTTCAGACAACTTTTACAGCTTAATTAAAGTTGTTGTGACAACGTTTTGGTTTATGGTTTTAAACAAACAGTTTAGAGTGCTACGCCTTCAAATGACTTAAATACATTGATGCTAATTATGCTACATCCAGAATATATAAGTATAAGTAGTAAATCATTTTTGTGCTGCAATACATAAAGGGACTGTAATTTTAGGAATAACTTTCTAAAGTCATAAAGAGGCTTAACTGTTTTTTCAACACATCATGATGCACTTAAAAAATATATAAAAGTTGCAGTAACAGTAAGAGCTACTGATAACTCAAAAATGTTTCAAAAAAGACTGAAGGGACTCAAATTGTGTGACAAACTAAACTATCACTTGAACTCACATCACTGGCAATTTCTCTGGAGGCCTTGGCAGTTTGGAAGGGAATAGCATCCAATCTCAGGTCAAAGCCCAATGTCTTCACTTGCTCCCCAGATGCCTTGTAAACTTTCTGCATAGAAAAATCATTCATGAAGATAAAAATGTCACAAAGTGATGTTGGCATGTTTCCATGCGCACTTCAAATCACTTGTATTTAAGATTGTGAGACGTATCTAAGGCGTGTCTTACGTCACTTATCTGCTGGGCATTCATCTTGGCTCTGACGAAGTCGGGATCATCTGGGTGTAAAGTGTACTTGTGCATGTCATCATTCTTCCCAGATTTGTACAGCCTCTGCAGTGTGAAGACATGAGCAGGATTTCAACTTTGTCAGTAGCAGGCACAATGTTTGTGTTGTTGATTTTACAATTAGAGCAACAGAATTTTATTTTCCCTGAGACTCAAGAACGATTTCTTAATCTTTTCTCCCCACCTCACTGCAGTGTTGATAACTCGTCTTAGCGTGGACAATATCAGGAGAGTCAGCCACTGAGGTGAACCTGAGGCTGTCTGGCAGCTGACGATACTTCTTCTGCATGAAGGTAAACCACACACACACTTTAACAGCAGGAAACACAGATGGCCGAGAAAATAGGTCACATTTGAAGTGAAATGTAATATCGGCTAAATTCAGTGAACATTACAATTAGGTACCAAAAGTAAAATATATTTCCTGTTATAAAAACATTTTACAGAAGAAAGACTTTTTACTTTTTACACAATGTTTTAGAGCAACACTAATGCTACATTCATTTTAAAGGCAAATACAGAGCAATAAAACACAAATATACAATCTATCAAACTTACTATCAGATTTTAACAGAGAACATAACATAATATTGTGTAAATGCAGAATGCGATTTAATATGCTATCAAGACTGAAGCTACCATTTAGCAACCTGTAGGGAGTTTAATGGGTTGATTCAACTGTTTACAAATGAAAAAATGTGACTACTTTTAGGCCAACAAAATTATAAATAAACAAAGGTCTCGGCCACACTTTTATTTTGACCGGCAGTCAAAGTCATGGAAACAGCACTTAGACCTTCATGTAAGGAAATAAAATGTTTGCTTTCTTGTCATAATACTATGAGGGTGGTGAGTTGTGTGTTGGGGGACTCAGGACTTCAGTATTTTCAAAATCCTGGCTACAGCGCTGTACACGCTAATAAACATGTTTTCTAACTAATACCATTTGCCACATGCACTCACGTCACTTATAAGTTCTCCAGCCTTCTTAGCCGACTCCAGCTGAGGTGCACCCACACCGTCCCAGGCCACTCCTTTCATGTAATTGAGGTCTGACTTGTAGAGTTTCTAGACATGAGGCAATAAAATGTGTCAGCCAAGTTGAAACATATCTTTTTTTCCCCCTCCCATTCATACCTCATCCACACCGCTCACCTCACTCTGCAGGTTGTAAGCCGTTTTGGCCCACTTGACCTTCATGTCATCAGGAAGCACCGTGTACTCGTGCAGTCTCTTCCTGTAGTCCTGATCGCTGGCGAGGGCCTGGGCATTCTTAGCCGTCACCAGATGAATCATGTCTGGGGTGAGGTGGTACTGCCCGCTGGTCGTCAGCGCGTGCTTGCGGTACTCCTGGTCGCTGGCAAGCCGGCCCGCCTGCAGGCAGTGCATGAGACACGGGTCGTCCAAGACACTTTTGACCCCGATGTGCTTCCCTTTTTCCAGCAGGTGGTTGTGTTTGTAGTTATACTGCAGAGACACAGAAGTAATAGCTGTAGTTTACTGTATTAACTTGATATTTTGGACAAATATCAATCTATATTTTGTGTTTTGTCTCATGTTTTTAAGTCTATTATCTTACATCACTGGCGATGCCTGTGGAGGTCTTGGCAGCCTGGAAGGGGATGTCCTGCATGGTGAGTTTGTAGCCCTGAGCTCTCAGAGTGTGCCAGGACTCTCTGTATTTAATCTGGAGCAGAGGGACAAACAACCAATAAGTAAACATAAAATAACACACACTATGAAAAAAAGTCACAGTTGAGTGTAATGTATGCTGCACAGGTCACAGGAACTTTTACTACCTCACTCAAGTTGGCTGCATTGATCTTTGCTTGTGTGATCTCTGGCCTATCTGTTGTTATAGTGTAGTTATGCTGGTCATTCACCCCTTTCTCTTTGTACAAACGCTGGGAGAGAGGGATAAAACACAGTTTATAAGTCTTTCTAAATGACAGCTGTATTGAAGTACTGAAACAACAGTACGCCTTTGCAACTTGCAACTTAATTTAGCACATAAAAAACAACCAAACAGAAAATCCGGGCGAAGGTTACTACAACAGAACTGAAACAATAAGCTCATTGTCTCACTTCATTTGTTATCTGTCCAGTGAGTTTGGCATGGACGATATCGGGAGAGTCAGCCACAGACGTGTGCTTGAAGTTGTATGGCTGCTGACGGTATTTTTTCTGTTACAGAGAAAGAAGAAATTTTGTCTCTGTTAAGTGTTTGTAGATTTTAAGGTAAATCAAGTCAACGAAAGGAAATCAACATTCAAAATCCAGAAAAATGTATATGAACATTAACACACAAGATACGTTCATAATATACTCTTGTACTTTTTAAGACCTGCATGTTTGCAGCATTAAGTACTGTATGTACTCTAAACTAAACTCTAAAATAAAAAGCAGATGTCCTACATCACTGATGAGGTCTGTGGCCCTCTTGGAGCCTTCAATCTGCAGAGCCCCAGTAGAGATCCAGGCTGCACCACGCAGGAAGTTCAGGTCAGAGCGATACACGTTCTGTAACAAACCCACACATGAAAATACATCCACAATGCAATTCTTTTAATTCAATTCAACAGGGTGATTATAACAGGGGCTGTTGTCAATCTCACCTCACTCTGCAGAGCGTATGCTCTCTTGGCCGCCTGCACCTTCATGTCATCAGGCAGCGAGGTGTACTGATGCAGGGTGAGCCTGTAGTCCTGATCACTGACCAGCGACTGGGCTTTTTTAGCGTGGGCAACCTCCAGCATGTCCATGGACAGGTGGAACTTTGAGAGCTGCTTCGCGGACTCCTTCTTGTACTTAATCTGGAGAGGGACAAGAGAGAGAAAGTGTTACAATATATTATTTGAATTCAGTTTGTCTGCTTTTTGTCTGCTAAGTTACAGTTAGGGAGCACTTACATCACTCTGTAGCCCGCTGGCATGGACTGAGTGAGCAATGTTCATATCATCCTGCAGTCCCTTCAGTCCAATCATCTTCCCTTTGGTCTTCTCAAATTCTTCTTTGTACTTTTGCTGAAATGACACATCATTCCCTTTCAAAATGTTGTAGCAAAGTGAGATGCTG
Organism: Nannoperca obscura; assembly: GCA_036024295.1. Classification (NCBI taxonomy): domain Eukaryota; kingdom Metazoa; phylum Chordata; class Actinopteri; order Centrarchiformes; family Percichthyidae; genus Nannoperca; species Nannoperca obscura. The sequence continues at coordinate 19,292 of JAVQJL010085435.1, forward strand.
TGTTAAATGTTTCAAAGCATCAGTGTGTTGAATAATTAATTAAACAAAACTAGAATGAATAACATTATGTACGTTAATACCATTAGGCCTACGTGCTCTGCTCGTTTGAGAGAGCCAGGTAATAAAAAAAAAATGCCACTCCCGTGTGACAAAATAACTTTACAGACAAATATTCTTTAGGCCCAGGGTGAAAATTATACACATAACAACAAGTGTAAGATGCAAGCTCACGTCGCTGAGGATCTCTGCAGATGCTTTGGCGGACTGGAAAGGAATGGCATCTAGACGCAGCTTGTAACCACCATCACGTAACTTAGTCCAAGACTCCTTGTAACTTGTCTAAAAAAGGCACACGGCAGATGTACAAACTCAGTCCTACATGGAAAACCTCACACACACAAAGGCATTGATTGGCTGTTTAATGGCTTTCACGTGTCTCTGTGTGAGGTCCTGTAAGTGTGCTTTTACCTCACTGAGGTTTATAGCATTGAGCTTGGCCTGAACCATCTCAGGCAGCTCTCCACTGAGCGTGTAGTTGTGCTTCATGTTTTCACCCTTCTCCTTGTACAACCTCTGTAAAGATGAAAGCCAGACATGACCAACCATCCAGTTTACCTCAGATACCCCATTTATCCCTCTGACGAGGCCGCCTGTGCAGGAAGCAGTTAGAAATGCTAAGTTCAGCCAAAAAAAGGTGACAAATATCTACATTTTAGCGAGATGTGACAAATCATAATATTAGGAAGTGACACACATACATCCGATTTAATGCATTTCAGTTACATAATGTATCTTGCTGTGCATAACCCACACATGCCAGCTGAACTTACATCAATGGCCAGTTTGTTGCTGAGTTTGGCCTGGACCATCTCTGGAGTGTCTTCAACACTGGTAAACTTCAGATCACTCACATGCTGACGGTACTTTTTCTGGATTCAGAAGATACATAAAAATGTCAAAGTGAGAGGAAGCCATAAACAAACGGGTGCACATGCACTTTATGAACAGTAGAGGGCACAATACTACCACAAACGATGGTCCTATTAAATAAACTACCTGGCAATATTTTTAAGGTAGACAAATATAGAGTAGAGTAAAGATAAATAAAAGGAGGAACTCAAGGCTCTGTTCTATTTAAGTGCAGTCTGTCATTTCATGGTCTAATGTTGGTAACCCTGACTGGGATGACCCTTAAAATAAGTGGCTACTTATGAAGAGGTTAAGAATAGAGTCTGGTGTTGGTGTCTGAACTATAGGTGTCACAGAAATATTTTTCTGAACCATTTGCATGCATTTATAAAAAAATAAATAAAGTGGAGTTTCGTTTTTATTCTACAAAATTAGGACAACACAAAATGCTATTGTAACAAAGAGGTAAAAGGTTTAGAATGCAGTTGACAGGACAATCATTCTGCTGAATTAAAGGCGAGACGATTATAGCCATATAGCCATCTCCTAAAGTTCTTCTTCTTGAGTTTTTTCCTCTAAATTTGTTAAATATTAAGGCAACTCAAATTACCATGGTTCATAAACAGCCTCTGGGCCCTGTTTTCAGTTTATGCACACACTAAACTCAGAAGATCTGGGCACCAAGAAGCTTTGAGGAAACTGGACACTTAATGGGGGATGCATCATGGCTTTCCCTTAGAAGGTCTGGAAATGAAATACATCAGCGAATACTGCGTTTCCTGATCTACCGTTCTATCATAACTGTGATATTTCAATGTAAGAAACGTGGACCCACAAACCTAATTAATTTGGTAAAGGGAAATAAACAAGGAAAGAAGGAGCCCTAATTAGTGAAGATAAAGCTTTTCTATGTTAGACCACTTTAGTTACTATAATCAGTCCGGTCTCTTGTTATAACTGGGGGTAGTCCACGTACTTAACCCAGTTTCTGCAGAACAGGAATGGTCTGTGGCTCTTTAAATACATTCTGACCTAAGCCGTAAACCTAGATATGTGCCTTCCAGTCACGTGTTACACAATCACGCTTATCACTTTCTCCTGCTCTCTATGCTAATTTGCCTACATAGATCTCTATTATTATTATTGTGACATATTATTATTATATTATTAATAGCAAGTGTTAAGTGTAGTTAATCATATGCTGCATACGCTAAGTGAGGGAAATGTTAATGAATGTCAAGGATGGAAGCACGTTGTTGCTGTGGGTTAGTGTTAGTATAAGTGTAGAGATTTTTTACTTTAATATTACCAACTATTTAATTTCAGCAATGCATTCTGGGTCATAGGGTTGGAGGTTACCTCGCTGACGAGCTCCCCGGCCTTCTTCGCCTGCTGGACATCCAGAGATTTTGAGGCCTCCCAGCCGACGCCCTTCATCCAGTTCAGATCCGACCTGTACTGTTTCTGAATACAGACACACACAGATTTCACTTTCAAATGACAGATGCTTGCATCTACAGTCCTGCAGCCAATGAATCTCTTTCACATGTCTAACAACGAGACTTACATCGCTCTGCAGTCCATAGGCCTTCTTTGCCCAGGCAACATTCATGTCAGTTGGCAGAGTAGTATACTCATGGAGGAAAGTCCTGTAATTGGTCTCGGTTGCCAGGTCCTGAGCCTTCTTGGCATGGCTGATGTTCAGCATGTCCAGATGAACACTGGGGATGAGATTCATTTCATACAGTAAACGATGAGTAAACGACACAAGAGCTAAGGCCAGTTCTTGTGGTACTTTGATGAATCACTGCTCTTTGGGGTTATTGGGGTCAATCGCACTACAAAAGAAGAAGGTTATTGGTCACAATGTCAGCAATTTTCAATGCTGATGAATCTGCCAATAATGCAAATATAACCTTTAGAATGTAATCTTGTCTATGTTTTAATTATATATATATATATATAAATATATATATATTTATGATTTCTAGTCAGTGTTTAGCCCTAAAAATGACTTTGAATGTTGAATTAAACCTCTTTCAGACAACATCCTTGAAGAATTTTAGAGCTCTTAAATCATCACAACACACACTGTGTTCCCCTCTGAGGCAAGCAGCTGCTCATTTTACCAGAGGTGAAGGGCACATACAGCAGAGACAGAAAATGAGGTCTTAATGATCTATGCAACTGGCATTCAGGTGAGGGGATTTTACATGATCTTTTACTAATTTGCTGAAGAGGACAATGTGATTGGGACTTTGCTAAAATCAATGGCAAATGCACCTTCACACCTCTACATCGTCTGCTTTGACATTAAACCAGCTGTAAATCAGAGGTTCAGTGATAAAGGCTTCTGCTATTTATCTTAACAGTAAATAACTACAGTTAGCTGTATTCACCTGGTTACCAGGTGTGATATTAGTCCTGATCAGATAAGTCTGGGTCTGAAGGACCAAGATTAGTGTTAAAAAAGACCCCATCAAGGTCAAGAGGCTCACCTGTATTTGCTCTTAGTGTCCTCGTAGTCCTTCTTGTAGTGTCGGCCACTCTGTAGCTTGGTGGCCAGAGCAGAGTGGGCCATCTGAGAGTCATCACTGACTGACTTAATGCCAATCACCTTGCCTTTGTTCTTTTCATACTTCTCCTTGTATTTTACCTGCAAGTGGACAACAGTGTTTTTAAAGATTTGCCTAAAATTATTACATAATAAAAGCGTCTGTTTTCGGCACACGTGTACTAATGTGAATGTATTCAAGTTAAAATACATTTTTGCACTTGGGAAATAAATACAAATTTTCTCCTCCAGCCAATCTTAAAGATGCAGCTTAAAGACTGTTTTTAGAATAACTCACATCACTGGCCAGGTCTCTTTTGGCTTTAGCAGTGAGGATAGAGAGAGAGTCCAAACGCAGCTCGAAGCCCTTTTCCCTCTGCTTCTCCCATTTGCTCTTGTACACTTTCTAAAAAAAACAAAGGAGAAATCTGTATCACCTTGCACATACAGACAGATGACATACTGTCATGATGACACAGGAAGAGAAATGGGGATGTAAATGACGTAATCATTTCCTTCAGCTTTTAAAGTTGGCTTTCAGAGTGTTTTTGGTTCCCGATTAAAAAGTCACCAACGTTTTGCTGGATGTGACTTGAGGTCAAACAGTTTCTCAACTTGTAAAGATGCGTGTCGTCATACAGTACAGAATGTCAAGTTGCACAGTACTTTTTTTAGTGTACCAGTAATTATACAGACAATTTCTGAAGGGACTGTAAGGACTTCCTTTACATGCAAGACAAACTGGTTGTGACAGACAAACAATTTTTTGCCAAGATATTACTGGCACGAATGCGGAGCCCTGAAGTACACCACACACCATCATCGAAAAAAAAAGCTTCATTTTATAGTTGAACGGATTAGAACAACACAAGAAACAGTTTAATTCACTGCATTTACCCCACTGAGAAGGTCAGCGTTGGCCTTTGCTTGTCTGAAAAGAGGCTCATCTTTTGTCATGGTGTACTGGTGTATTATCTGCTCTGTGTCTGCTTTGTACGCCAGCTGAAAATCAGAATCAGATAGACATACGATGTGAGAGTGCATGGTAATTAAATGTACATGAGTACAACTTTAAAGGGAAGACCTTACGTTGCTCTGCAGCTCCTGGCTCTTCTTGGCGTGTTTGATGGAGATATCGTCCGCTACATGGGTGAACCTGATGCTGTCTGCCTTCTGACGGTATTTAGTCTGTGAGAAAAAGGGCATACAGTAGATAAACAGTGCACCCAATACAATGTAAAGTTTATTAAAAAAGTGACACATGTACACACAAACACATAATTGTACTGACATCACTAAGCAGCTCTCCGGCTTTCTTGGCCTGGGCAATGTTCATACATCCTTCAGTCTCCCAGCCCACCCCTTTCATCCAGTTCAGGTCTGAACGATACTGGTTCTGCAGAGCAACAAAAAGTGTAAAATTCAAATCTGGGTAATATTTATGTATAGCATTTACCATTCGAAGAACAGACTGGGGCTCATGCCTTCCTCCCGTCTCTCACCTCGCTTTGCAGGGAATAAGCCTTTTTGGCCTGCAGGACCTTGATGTCGTCAGGCATGACGGTGTAGTCGTGCAGCTTGGTGCGATATTCCAGGTCACTGGCGAGGGCCTGAGCCTTTTTGGCATGGCTCAGGTTGATCATGTCCAGAGGAAGGCTGAACTGGGCCTGGCTCTCCTTGGAGCCCTTCTTGTACGCAATCTGAAGTGGTGACAATTAGATACATGGATAAAGTGGTCACACATATTCTGTAGCTGCATCAAGTGTTATATCTGTGAATTTTAGCAGTGCATGACTGCAAAAAAACTTCTGCTTACATCGCTACTCATCTTGGCCACTTGAAGAGAGTGCAGAGTCTTGGAGTCGCTCATGTTGACCCCCACTGCCTTTTCCTTGTCCTTCATGTAGGTCTCTTTGTATTTAATCTGAAACACATGCCTGTCTGACTTAATTCTCATATTTAAACCCACTTAGGTTGTTGCTGAGATATTAGCTCTGTCTCAGTTAGACTGTATCTCTGTGCAGTGTGTTTGCTTACATCACTGGCGAGGTCTCGCGAAGCCTTGGCTGCTCTGACACTCAGGTCGTCCACGCCAATGTCGCAGGCTTTAGACTTGGTTTTCTCCCACTCCTCCTTATATTTAATCTGGAGTGATGAATTCAAATTTTCAAATTATCACTTGAAGAATGAGAAGCGCTTTTCTGTAAACATGTAAATGAGCTCTGAGGCGTGCATACATAGAGAGGGTGTGTGTGATTTAACTTACATCGCTGCACAAGGCAGCATTGGCTTTGGCCGTTTTGATTTGGGGCAGGTCCTGGGACAGCGTGTACTGATGTTTGGTCTTTTCATAGTCTGCTTTGTAATTTTGCTAAAAGACACATTCAAACTCTGCAGTCAGCTCAGTGCTCATGAGCAAAGTGTGCAGCTGAAAAGTGCTGATAAACTTGGTGTTAATCATTATCAATCCTCGGCAGTGTGTGTTGTGATTATGCAGTTCACTCACCTTGCTGACAAGCTGAGCGTTTCTCCTTGCTAAAACAATCTCAGGTGTGTCTGTCATTGGACTGTACTTGACCTGGTCAATGTGTTGCCTGTAGTTCTTCTGCAGAGACAATTTTATTTTACAAATAATAAATGTATCACATAAGATGATCCACTTACCTGAGAAAAATATTTTTAGAATCTTGATTTTTTGTTGTTGTTGTTATTTTAATGTAATTTAAATCCATGCTACATATTGACTTAGTGCTGTAAAAAATATTGACTTGAGAGAACTCACATCTTTCAGTGGGTCTAGCTTCCTTTGGCTTTGGTAGCCCGGTGTGAGGGTGGCTGGGTAGTTGTATTCACCCTGCTCCTGTTCACAGCTTTGTTTATAAGCAATCTGGAATTGACAAAAAAGACTATTGAATGCGTGTTTGTCAATAAAAGAGAAAAGCAGGTGAAGGAGAATAGCTATTCAAAATCCCAAACATCAAGATACCCTTTCAATACAAAACTGGATCCAAGCAGAGCCAATTTAGGCGCTTGCATAAATCTTTGAATGACATTTATACACTATGGTAAGTCCATGAACAACAAGGCTTACATCACTAGCCAGTTTCCTGGCTTTCATGGCATGCATGGTCTTCTTATCAATCCCGGAGTCTTCATAGTGGCCCTTCATATCGCTGGTGTACTTCTCTTTGTACTTGTTCTTTTAAAAAATGAAAAAGAATCCTTGTACAGAACTATTACAGCCACACATTCGACCTTATGACATACTGTATACAGTGAAAATATATAATTCTAAATGTTTTGACATCAAGGGGTCACATGTATTTGGAATTAAAACAGCAATGTGAAATAAATGAGATAGATTGAAAACGTTTGCCATACTTACATCACTAGTGAATTTGGCAACTTTAGCAGCATTTTGAAACTGTGGTGTCTCACAGAAATTGATGCTGTGGCCTTTGGTGTTCTCCAAGTCCTTCCTGTACTCCACCTGTTAGAACATATTGTTGATGTTTGTAACATTTTTCATTGCAACCGCCGTTTTATTGTTTTATTGTCAGCGCTGATCCTTTGTGACACCATGTAATGTGCTAAATATAAATCGCATGCCGCTCATCAGTCACCACCATCACTGACACCCAATCATAACTCAAGAGTCACTGAGACAGACGTTTAATCCTAAACATGCTTTACTGAGCTTAACAATGACAGCATGGCACCATTTAACTTGTGGGTGCCTTTATCATTAAAATACCACACAGGGAGATTTTTGTCACCTTTAAACACCCAAGTTAAAGTAGAACATTGTTCACAGGCTGCAAAAACTTTGCTTAAATAATGTCTGTATGGTTTTTAGTGTACGGCAAGACTCAAAATAAATGCTAATTTATATTTATATGTCATATCCCCAAGGCTCCGAATAGTTGCTCAAGAGTGAAGCAATGTGTCCTTGTGTGAGGTAACATTAGTTTGACGGGGTGTCCCACGGCCTTGGAGGAAAGCTGTAACCTCACCGGACAGACACGTCAGAGATGCTGAAAATGCAAGTTGGGCAGCTTCATGTCTGCTGGAAACAGGACGCCCCAATATTTCCAGCTCTAAACACACACAAGCACTGAGCAGCAACATTTTTATCTCAAAAGGCTTTGCCATAGACTTGAAGGTGGATTTAAAAATATTGATTTAAAAAACAACTTCCTGAATAAAGCTAGATAAAAGACAAATGTAGTGACAGTCACTGGCAAGCTCACCTCACTGACAATCTTGTTGATCTTTCGGGCGTTCTTTAGAGCCAGATTGTCCTCGGATGTCAGACTGTGGAAGTGTGAGGTGCCCTTCATCTGGTTTAAGTCCTTCCTGTATTTTAGCTACAAAGGGATGAGGGATGATTTATTGCATATAGGAAGACAACATGTTGTATTTCTATAGGATCAGGAGATCAGGGGTGCACACGGTCTAATTTAGTCAGGATGGGGAGAGAGAGGCTCCCTCATTGTAGTCCCTCATCTATTCTGCCCAGTGGTGACAAGGCCAGATGATGGATGAAGGTAAAGTTCTTTCACTCTACACTCTGCAATGTTTTGACAGCATTTACAACCAGTACACATGGCTACACAACTGATACAGGCTCTGTTTTTAACCGCACAACAGAGAGACCAACCTTCCAACTACTTTAATGTTAGACTCAAGATGTAGCAAAGTCTCATCAAGGCCCTAAATCATAAGTTTATTTAATAATATGGTATCTACAGTGTTAATCTGCAGAAAGGGTTTGTTTGGGAAGTGAATGTTGCTGTCAGGTTGATACTCACATTACTAGCATGTTCCTGAGCCTTTTTTGCAAGATGATAACCAGGAGTGATCATGGCAGGGAAACTCCCTTTGCCTCGTTGCTGCTCATACTCCTCCGTATAGGCAATCTGCAAACAGAGGATAACTTATTTAATTAAATGTACTTGTAACACTAAAAACAACGGAAGTAATACAAATTATTCATAATTCACTGTACACTATTTTCTAAAAGATTTTAGTGGGTTGAAATTAAATCATCCAGGCTAAGGTGTTAACCCTGTTAACACAACATCCTTAGTCTAAATCCCAAACTATGAAAATCTTAAAAGTAAAAAGATGTGTCCAGGTGTCCTATAGCTCTAACATATACAGCATGTCTCCTCTAAATTATGTGTTTGGATCTGACAATCAGAATCAGAATCAAAAATCCTTTATTAGTCTCGCAGTGGAGAATTTTACATTGTTTCAGCAACAGGCTGCCACTCGTGTGGCGCCTGGAAGTCAATACTGGAAGTCAAGAGGCCTTTACCTCTGTTGCCTGCCCTTGTATCTCCCTACAGTATAGTTTCTGTAATTTATTACTGATTAAAGACAAATAAAGAACTTTAAACAGCGTATAATAATGGTATAATTACCTGGCTGAAGTTCTCTGCATTTTCTCTGGCGTGAACTGCTTCAGCTACCGCGGCCTCAGTGCTGGCTTTACCCTTCATCTCCTGTTCGTACATCTGACGATACTTTATCTGGTAGGACATGAAAGCCATTACCACTTGATGATTGGGGGTCTGCAACATTGTTTGTATGCATACGTATGTGTGATTTTATTGTCTACTTACAGCACTCGCCTGCTCACTCGCCTTCTTTGACATCTTGTATCCAGGCGTAAGATGTGCAGGAAAACTACCTTTACCTCTCTGCTGCTCATACTCTTCTGTATAGGCGTACTGGAGGAAGAAACAGTGATTCAGGCACATGGCAATGTTTTTTAAGTAAATAGAGTTAACTGAAAAAGTGTCTTGTCAGTGACATCTAGTCATATAAATGAAATAAATCTCACTCAGATGTAATGAAATCATGAACGGATAAATGAAAAACTTACATCACTGACAATTTGTCCTTGCTTCTTGGCCAGAAGCACCTCCGGGGGGTCAACAAACATGGTGTACTTTGAAACTCTCTCCTCGTGTCCTTTTTTGTATTCCAGCTGAAGATAAAGAAAACAATCATCAGCTTGCTCTGGCTCCTTGGGTGTGTGATGAACTCACATCAACCACTGCCAGAGACCACCTGAGAGTTTCAGTTTTGGCTATCTGGTCCAGCAAGATACAAGAAAAAATGGATTATACAAACTTACATTACTGGCCAAAGTATTGGCTTGTTTTGCTGCCTGGTAACCTGGAGTGATCATGGCAGGAAAGCTGCCTTTTCCTTTTGATTGCTCATACTCCTCCGCGTACTTCACCTGCCAAAGAAGCACAGAATTAATCAGGACATTTTACCAATATTGATGCAAAATATAGAAATTCAATTACTTTTATATAAATTATTTATACAATCCACACTAGCAACAGTAGTGCAATAACCTCATATAAAAGTTTTATAAAATAACAGAAGCATCTTTGGGGGAAAACCGTGTACTCACATCACTGACGGTCTTCTGGGCCTGAGACATCGTTACTATCTCCTGGTTGGTCTTCATGCCTGAGTACCATGTCTGCTTCTGTGAGATCTCAGACTGAGACTTCGCCTCTATGGAGTGATGCTGATGTGGCGGTTAAATACAGTGCAAATAAATATGAGTGTATACAAACGAAATATTGAACCAAATTCATGAGAAAAGAGGTTTAATGCATTAACAGCGACAGTCTAGTTAAATAAGTTGCTTCACTACTCTCCCCAACATTTCCACATCCAATACAATAAAATCTTAATACTGATTTATTTTGGAGTAAGACCTGGAATCACTGCACACAATACCTTTGCTGTTTGCATAAAAGGGCAAGGGTACAAGGGAAAACAAGGTAGAGCAGTAGGATTGTTTATTTTATATATTAAAGGTAAGCGAAGTTACAACTTATTTCAGGAAACTTTGGGCTGGAACTGCCTTTAACTGTGTGTAATGGCCAGTTGCTCTACCCGGAGCTCACCTGGCTGGCCATCTGATTGGCTAGGCGAGCCTTCTCCAGCTCCATGGACCTCATGTCTTGGTGGAAGGTGGACATAAAGCGATCGCCATCTTCGCGATACTTCAGCTACAAGTGCACATAAATGACAAGCATTACGCCAAGGCCAGCACACATTTGCTGGTGCGCACACTAGACATGTGTTTAACTGACTGATATTTGACTGATATTACCCCGACTTTACGTCCACAAAGCCAAACATCCCTCTGTTCTTGTGCTGTCAACTTCAAACCACACAGCCTGAGCTCACATGCTTATAAGATGAAGGGATAATATTAGTGTGCTGTTATTAATAACGGAGATGCTTCAATCAAGAAGAAGGTGGACCTGCCAAGAAAGATCCAGAATGGAGCACTGAGTGATGAAACTCAGCTGTTTACTAACGATCCTTAAGCTGTAAAAATGTCCAAAACTAATATTAGAATAGCTGTGTTGCAGGGGATTAGAGACAGCACTGTGATGAGTTAACTGCTAACAATAACCATGTGACACACCTGTCTATCAAAACTCAATGAAAACAATCCCTCATATCAAATACCAACAAGTTAAGTCCTATAGCTCTCTAGTGGAGTGTAGCAGTGGCTGGTGAGCTTGCTAGCCTGTTGCTAATATAAGTATAAGAGCAGTGCATGAACTCGTAGACACAGTCAGAGACAAGACAGCCAGGAACAGGTGGCAGGGCAGAGGAGAGGAAGGGACTTAAGGCTGTTTTTCCTGATGTATAATTTTAGCCCCCTCCCCGAAGCAGAAAGTCGGCTAAGCAGAGGGGGTTTCTCGCCTCTGTCACAGCAACAGAAATAACCTGAGCCACCGCACTCTCCATTCCACACCGCTGCCGTCACCGTGGACTCAAGAGCAGCCGTCCACCTTTCTCCCTTCCACCCATAAATGAGGGGATGAGACCTTTTTGATCTGTCAGTAACGGGCACGATCTAGTAGTAGTTACGTACCTCAGAGACCTTTCACACTGTTTGTTTGTGTGATTGTGGGTTAATAGACCAGAGCCATCTTTGAGATTGCCAGTGGTTTTGAGTGATAAATTGAAAAGCAGAATTGTCCATTTCCAACCGCATTTTAGGATATTAAAACAATGTGCCCACATAATAAATGAGAATAATATTGGTATACTATTAACACATTTAGATCTATTCATATTCAGTTGTAATGAATGCATCTTAAAAAAAACAATGATCTAAACCAACACTATGAATAGCAATCTCCACAATAAACCCAGTCATGACAAACCAATGATAAATGGCCATTTCACTCATGGCATAGACTGTGATTTATGTCAGCCTGTCAACAATACACCTTGACTCAGATCAAGGCCGAAATATTTTGTCTCATGTTGCTGTATGGGTGTTTTTGCACGTGACATCATCTTACCTCACTGCTCGCCTGGCTTTGCTTTTTTGCATTGATGTTGACGGGGGTCTCGTAGACACTTGTGAACGTATTGTTCCTTGGATTGTGTCTGGAGGGATGGGATATAAAAAATGGTCACCGATTTTAATCACCAATTTTGAGTTCATGGCAACAAATTGAAAAGAGGGATCTATTTTCACACCAAAATGGCATCTGAAGATAGATTTTTAATCAGTGTACAGTCATCAGGTGTTTCTTACACAGAGCAGTACGGCCTCTTCTTGTGGCTGACGAAGTTATTAGCAGTGAGCACCATCTTACAGACGTCACAGTGAAAACATGCTTTATGCCAGTTCTGAGAGAAAAAAACAAATCACATTATTTTAGAGGGTCCATAAAACTTCTAATCTCTAAATTCAGGAACATGAACATCAGTCTAGTTTATCACTAGGAGACAGAAAAGGTTGGTTGGATAGGTAATTTTCTAATAAGATTAATAAGATAAATTTAATTGAACAAGGCCCAAAATAACAGCAGCAGTCACAGCAGGATCTTCCAACTGGACTCGCTAACTTGTTCCTTAAATTGAGCTTTTTATAACAGCAACCAGTTTGAGCTACATAGATGTTTTTCATGCAGCAGAAGTTACAACGTGGTGATCGGTGCAATCTCTGTTACTAGTTTTATATCAAACGGGCTCAAATCCCGAGCATATTACAACTTTTAAGTTAAGATCTGTCATTTTATATACACCTTTTGTGTTTCTAAATTCACCTATTTGTTGTATTTGGTGCAGAGAAACACTTGGGATAGCTTAAAAGTTGTCATGTTTTTTGGTATCTGTGGTAAATCTCACATAATTGAGTTAGTTTGTTTTTATAAAACATCTACAAATGCCTCACATTTAACCCACATTTTCACCATTTGACAAATTTGTTACGCAAGAAGTTGATTGAAAAATAATAATAATTCACAATATTTCTGTGTTACCTGGTCAATGCAGTTAATCTTCTCAGCTGGGTAGACCACAAACCCACACCTGGCACAGGACTGCATGGTGAATGCGTGTTCTTTTCCCCCAAAACCTTCAGGATAAAATATCAGAAGTAAACTAGTGTGAAATGTCAGGTCAGTCAGGCAATTCACAATTTGGCAGTGACTCCCAGACAGTCGTGATAGTGCGTCTCTGGTGCTGGTAAACTTAGCTCTGTGACTGTCAAACTTTCAAACTCTCTCTTACTTGACACCATGTCCCATGATGGACCAACCCCCTTCCATGTACCATGCCAGAAGACTGGCTGAGTCCAGCTGTCCGTCTGCAGGAAGAGAAAGAGAGAGACAGAGAGTTCAGATGTCACTGTATATGTGTAATGATCCTGAATTGGACAGCTGGTTCAACTTTGGGCATCTTGCCATGACACTAAGAGATAAAAGCATAATACATTGTGTAATAGTTTTACTTAGTCTTACTTACCTTCATCAGCTACAGTAAGTATGTTGATACAAAGAACTGTACTCACAATGAACAGGAAGAAATATGGGCATACAAGAAGAAAATCATAAATAAATAAGATAAATTGCTAAGATGCTGAAATAAATATTGTAGGTCTGCTTAGACTTTCATTTGGTAACTACAATAAACATAATTTGTAAGAACAGTAATTTAAGTTTTAATGTTACACGTTTAGGCTTTCAGATTATTACAGTTGTTAATCTAACCTGACATGTTGGATAAACGGTGGAGCTCGATTGAAACGTCACTGTAACTTGTCTTTGCACGTTGACATGAATATCAAAAGGGGCGGACCTGAGTGACGCAGGACTCTGACGTAGTTACGCAGCCCGGAGACTTGAAGCGCGACGTACTTTCTCTTTAAAGTTTTCTAAGGAACAGAAACTCGGTGAAAAGTGCGGAGGAGGAAAACCAACCCGCAGTCAACTTGTGTGCAACAGCTACGGTGACATAGCACAATACGAGTAACAGGGTGGAAGTTCTATTTATTCTAATTAATCGGACACTCGGCTAACAAAGGTGGTTTTAATAATTTAACGTATTAAACTGGTGATTAAACAATCTCTTAATTACAGCTAAGATAGCTACATGTCAGTTTACGCTGCTTTTTTCCCGTTTGACTGACCGCCTGAACAGCGTAAGACGTTGGCAGGAAATAAGTTGCCGTTAAAATAATGTTGGTTAGTCCACGGCAGGTACAGTAGGTCGAGCTAAAAGACGACGCGTGTGCTGTGACTGCAGATGGCCGGGGAACCTGCTGACCCAGCTGAACTTGGAGGTGAAGTCGAGGAAGGGAAGCTGACCCGAGACGAAACAGACGCCAAACCTGACCGCAGCGGGAGATTTCTTCTGTTTGGGAGGTGACTTCCTTTTCAGCGTATTTTCAATGTATCTCTATTTGTAAGCCGCACACACCCATTAGAAAGAACTCGCATAGCTTTGGCCAATAAAAGGATTGAATCCACATCAAATTTTTATTAGTAGTAGCATGTATAATAATGTGCATGTTTTACTTCAGCTTTCATTTTCGTTATTATTCCCTCCCCCGAGTAGTGTATGGACATGTAGTTATCTCAGTACGGGAGTTATAGCGTGACAAAATAAGGCTTCTTTATCAGTCTAGCATCTGTGCTAGTTTGTCTTGCCATCTGTGGAAATTAATTTGTGTAACATCTCAGTTTTTTTCTCTAGTTTAGAAGAAGCAGAAATTGAACTGTTTTCACAGCAGATCGGCGTGTATTTCTCATATTTTCCCCAAGTAATGGCTTTCAAATGAACAAGATGTGCACGGACACCCAAACAGTCACAGTTTACATTGAGAAGAGATGGAAAATCTTCACACAACTGTGCGCTTTCAGTAAGATCCACAATTCTGTGTACATGAAGGTGGCTTCAACTAATTAAAAAGTAAAAAATATATAAAATGTATCCCCTTAATTTGACAAAGCAACCCAGTTTTGGATAGTCTAATTAGTGTAATGGGGCAAGGCGCATAAAAGCAACCTTAGACTCAATTTTGGGACTGAAGTCAGTCCTCGAGTGGCTGCTCGTAAGTAGAGTGCAGGGTCTAAAATCTTCCATATGTTAGATCAGTGCCATCATGTGATTTACAGTGGCTTGTGTTTTTAAAAGTGTGACCAAGTCATCGGTGATCAACATGAGGGCGTAGTCTCTGTTTATTACAGTCTGACTCACAAGGTGGCACTGTGAACCTTTGTGGTTGGGAACATTTGTCAGCTGTGTTTCTCCCCAGACACCGTAATCAAACACACAGCCTGTGTCCTCTGTGTGGCTTTTAGATTTAATCAAAAACCATAAAACAACAACAACAAAAAGAAGCATCTCAGAATGTAGGTTTTAAACAAATAAAGGTGCTTTTTTAAAAATGTATTTTAAAACACGTGACATGGTTTATTAAGAAATAAGCATGCATTAGGTGTTTAAACGATGTATGCCTTTTCTGCTGAATGGTATGTGTTTTGCATAGCCATTTAGTAATGGCTACCTTATAGCAAATGTGACCACAATATTTTTTTCAATTCAGTTTTATTATGTACAATTCCTTGTCCTTTTCATTGTAAGAAAGCATGACTAAACAATAGACAACTAGATATGCCTCTTAAGTCATGCCTGTCATGCCGTGTCATCTGTAAAGGAATTGTGTATAATATCATAAAGATTGTAATAATTGCTTGTTTCTTGAACTGGTTGGATTTTAGCTAAATCTGACTAAAAACTAAGCCAGAAATGCTTAATAACCAAGATTTCTCTTTGGTTATTTGTAGTATGTAAAGATGTTGAGCAAAGTGGCAGTTTTGCGAGTAATGTCTTACTCCTCCTTGCGCAACAGAAGTTGAGGTGATAAGGCGCTCAGAGTGAGTATGTCGGTACAGGTGGATTCTGTGCCTGTCAGCAGAGGAGCAACTTGTTGCCCTGTCTGACCTCAGCAGGGTGCGAGGCGCAGGGGCCATGTGTGAATAGGCCTTTAGAAAGCACTGGTGTGGTGGCGAGGCTGCTGACTCAGGGGGGCTCACAGTGCGCCGCCCCTGTCCTCAGCACCTGCTGGCCCAGTCAGGTCTCCATCCAGTACAGAGAGCATGTCAGTATCCTAGCACACAGCCAAAAATTAAGCTGCCAGGTCTAGAGGAACGTACTCCTTTTTGGGGGGAAAGAAAAGAAACGAGACAAAACCAACGCACTTCAGATGCAGAGTGGCGTAGCACTTAATGACGAACCCAGGTAAGACGGACACAGCCGCCTCGTATTCCTCTTCACCGTCCTCCTACTACCTGCTCCTGTTTCTGCCCAGCCCGCAGCAAAACAGCGTAGCGGCTCTTTGCCCACCCTCGTGCAATCGTTTGGTACGGTGTGTTAGCACAATTTGGAGGTGGGGGTTTGGGGGGAGGGGGAGCTTCAAAAAGTTCTGGATCACATGTTTATTAGAACATGGCTGGGCTGCCTGTGAGTGCATGTGCATGACACTGATTAGTGCACATTGCTGTGCATTGTGCCTGCGCTTGAGTAACTTGATGACTAGGCTCTTCTGGAACAAGCCTGGATTTTCTGAGCCCACCCCCCCACCCCACGGCGCACTGTTGGCTTTGCTATCTGGAGGGATCTTTTAAAGAATGGAAATATGACAGGTCCGTGAGAATTGCCACTCGTGGAAGATTTCCTCTCGCTCAATCTACATTGATGGGGTTATGATTTTTTAATATCCGTGCTGAAGCCAATAATGTTCTAGTTTCTTCACCTTTAACCCGACGGCCGATTATTGCAACCAAATTTGGCTTTGACGTTAATGCCTTATTTGAAAATGTATGTTCTCTTTGGTTTCTGAGTAAGTGGTTCAAAGTGTTTTCAGTTTCATGTTTCAGTTTTCCTTGCCTTGGAAGCCTTGACATTTGCTTGTGTTGAAGAAACTGTTACCTGTAGAAACATTTCACCTTAAAAAAAATACTGTCATGTTTTGTAAGAGAGTTGAGACATTTTTCTAGAAAATGTTTAACTCGCTAGTTGCTGCCATGTAAGGTAAGCGTGAACATTATGGACATTTCAACTGTTAATTGAAGATGTAGCATAAAGAAGTTAGATTTAGTTGTCAAGATTCATGTTTTTAAATCAAATTGCCTGTCCATTTGTTATTCTTATATTCTGTGTTATTTTCATTCCTAGTTTTTTGTTGTAAAGTCTAAAACACAGTAACAGGGATATTATTGGATGTGATCTGTGTGTACATCTACTTTATATCCACACAAGTAGCAGCTGATGCTTGATGTTGCATTAGGTACAAAATTGCAGGGGTTTAGTAGTAAGTTTTGATTTTGAACAATGCTGCCACGGAGTGTTAACTGTCCTTAATCTTCTGTTTCTCTCTGACTCTTTCAGTAAGAAGAAAAAGGATGGACAGACGCGGGAGCAGGACTACTCTTCTGAAAGCCATTACAGAATTGTTTCACCAACATTCCAGTATAAGATGAGCCACCAGCGAGTGGGCAAGTGCATCATCATCAACAACAAAAACTTTGATGAAAAGACAGGTACAGCAAGCGTGTTTCACAACACATTGTACACCTAATGCAATGTGGCTCAGTATCATTGCATAAATCGTCTTGACAGGGATGAATGTACGCAATGGCACGGACCGAGACGCCGGTGAGCTGTTCAAATGCTTCAAGAGCCTGGGCTTCGATGTCTTCATCTACAACGATCAGACGTGTGAGAAGATGGAGTGTCTTCTCAGAGAGGGTGAGCAGTGAAGTCCTCCTCTTGTTCTTTCACGTTGGTACCTTCCTTACAATGGTGAACTAATGGGATGCCGACGCAAATCCCAACAAATAATATAGAGGGAAATCTTTTGGAAACACAGTGGGAACATGTTCACAGTGTTCCCATTGACCATTGAACTCTGATCTGATCTTTTATACTTTATAGTTTATACTATATACTTCATAGTTCCTGGCGTGTTTCTTTCCTCATACGCTGATACCAGTTTTTTGTCACTACTTCAAAATCTCTTGAATTTTGTCGTATAGTGAGTTGGCAGTTTCTTAGATACATATAACCTCAACGAATAAAGTCTGATCCAGCGATCCTGTAATGACTGAAGGTCGTAATGTCGTTGAGCTGTTCCTAATATTTAATCTACTCGCATAGATACAAATGGGGTGGACACACATCTCATAGTATAACACAATACACAATCTGCAGCCTCCAAATTCACAAAAGGTTGAATCAAAACCTCTGTGAAACAGTTCCAACAAAAGTCAACGTTCTCATGAAGGTAGGATTTATTGCTGAACCAAATATGTTTTAGTCAGCCGAACCTAATAAACTGGCAGCTGAGTGTAATGACATACAGCAGCATCTTGGTTATACTATTTTATGTATTTATTTTTTTATTTCAAGGTAAGGAAAGAATCTTAATGCCTGTAGAAATGTCTTTACTGTGCAAACAGATTTTTCTTACCTGTTGATAACAGATTTTTCATCGGCTCAACCGGATTCATTAGTTTGATATATACAAATATACAGTACAGTTATGTGCTAGCAACATTGATTGACACATTCAAGACTCTTCATGAGTGTAACAGTTTTTTTTTTAAACTACCAGGTCAGAGATGTGGTGCTGTTGTAGAAGCAATTACATACATTTTACTCAAGTTGCTGCCAATTTGGCCAAATATGTGTCAGTTTGGTGTCACTGGTCGGAACACTTGCAGGTCCACTGGCTGGATATCACGAGAACACCTGTGACCCTTCTTGTTTAATATGATATAATGTGAGATTTTAATGGCTGCTGTTCTTTAGAATCTGCACATGTTTTGTCCATGTAGCAGTGAGGCCTGACAATGGTAGTTCATTCAAAGCAAGTTACCTTTACAACTGCCATGAAATTAGGTATATGGCTATTCATGGTCCCCTTGGGATGAATCCTAACTATTTTGGTGACTCTCTTCACCTTTCCACTTGTGTCATTATCTGACGACATTTTCCGATTAATACACACGAAATGTCTAAATCGGATAGATTGGGCATGAAGGTCAGTCTGCACATTTGTGTTCCATCGCAGGTGATCATTTTCCTCCAGCACAACCCTCCGGCTAACATGTCAGCTTTGTCAGCAATATGCTGAGGGGCGATATTTTATTATAAGATTAGAAAATTGCAATGAATTAAAATTTCAATGAGACCATCATTTAAAGTATTGTATAGTGTTGTTATATTCCTCTGAGGAAACTATCTAGAAGCTGTAGATTTTAAACTCTTTCTTAATTTCTCAGTTATTGAAAATTAAGTTTGTAATTTAATTCCCACCTCAAATTCTTCAAAAAAAAGTCCCGACTGGACCGTTAAGTTAACTGATAATGCTCACTAATTAAAAAAACGTAATGAGGCCAGAGCCGAGCTAAGAGTTGAGTGTTTGTTTGTGTGTGTATGGGTCAGCCTCGGAGGAAGACCATAGTGACAGCTCGTGTTTCGCCTGTATCCTGCTAAGCCACGGCGAGGAGGGCATGATCTACGGAACAGACGGAGCCATGCCCATCAAGACCATGACCTCGTTGTTCAGGGGGGACATGTGCAAAAGCTTAGTTGGAAAGCCAAAACTCTTCTTCATCCAGGTACGAAGTTCTGAAGACTTTCATTTCGAAATAACGGTGTGATATACACAATAGTGTTACAGTTGTTAATGGACTCGTGGATTTGTGTGAAGTTCACCACTTTTGACCCAAATGGGCAACCTGGGGCTTGAATGACAAAGAAATGTAAATGTGAGGCAGGTTAAAGTGGCTTTTAGTAGCTCCCCACAGACAGATGATAGATATTGTGTAAAACTTTGCCCATCTCAGCTTTTAAAAACAGTTAATTTTGAATTGCCTCACCAGGTCATCGTTGAGAAAGCTACTCAGGATCACAATGAAATGTCATTTCATTTACTTCACCAGGCTTGCCGGGGTTCCGAATTTGATGATGGTATACAGACAGATTCGGGTCCGCCAAATGATACCCTGGAGACGGATGCGAATCCAAGACATAAGATCCCTGTAGAGGCAGATTTCCTGTTTGCCTACTCCACTGTGCCAGGTAAACCACAGTTTTGAATTGAAGTCTCATTTTAAAGGGGGTTTTTTTGCCAAATAAATCAATGCTTGAAGAAAAAACAATTTGACTATTTATCTAAGATACCAGTGCCGGATATTTTCGGTGAGCAGACAAGTTTCAGGGATGACTCGTGTTGATTTTCCAGGGTATTACTCATGGCGGAACCCTGGGCGCGGCTCCTGGTTTGTCCAGGCGCTCTGCAACGTCCTCAACGAGTTTGGCAAGCAGCTGGAGATAATGCAGATCCTGACACGGGTCAATTACATGGTGGCCACCAGCTTTGAGTCCTGGTCTGAAGACCCACGCTTCAGTGAAAAGAAGCAGATTCCCTGCGTGGTCTCTATGCTGACGAAAGAACTGTATTTCAATTGACCGCCAGCCTAACTGACCATACTGTACGACACCACTGACTGACTGACTGTTTCAAGTACCAGCTAAGCGTTCAAAGCATTCAGGGATGATTCAGGCCCAGCAGGACACTGCACATTTGGAGCACATTTTGCATGTGTAGTTGGGCCCGAAAACAAGCACTCCGTGAGAAAAAAAGAAATATTTACAGTGGCCCTCCTCGTTCATGTGTTGATGGTGAAACTTCTTCCTCTTCTTCAGGTTATTCTTCGGAATAATGGCGTCACATTTGATCTGATCTTTTTTTTGACAGGCACTGTGATATATTCATGTTTATTCTACCAGCCCGGAAAATTTGCTGCCAGTTTTTGTGGGTTTGGGGAATTGTATCTGAAAACGTGTCTCTCCATTTTCCAACATTTCCAATGGATATTGAAAGGAACTGTATAGAGTAGACTTCGGGCTACACTTAGCTCATGGAATGGGTTCTGACTGATAATTGATAATAATTGACATTTGGTGTTCTGAGAGAAGTCTCTCCAGAAAGAGATCGTAAACCTGTCCAATGCATCAATCTTGTCCTTTTGTTTTAGTTCATGCACTAATCAGTTTATAGAAATCTGCAGTAGGAAACTGAATAGAGTTATTACAAACCCTTTGATTACCATAGGATGGACGAGGGAGCTGCCTAAATTACAAACCCTGTCGGATGCATTGTTAGAGGGGGGGGGGGGGGAGCATCTGGAAAATGGATCTGATCATTTTCAGCTATCTGTGTTTGAATGTTTTCAGCTGTCATTTTGTTAAAAGAAAGAGACAACAAAAAAAGACAAAACTCCTCTGAGCAGAAACATGAGAAGATGCTTTTTGTCAAACGCTCAGTGTCTCAGCCTTCTTAGCAAATTTCATCTGGTAGCAGCATGCTGGCATCCTCAGGTTCTTTAATGTCCCATGAATTGGGTAAATGTAATGTTAAAGAATGTCCATATACGTATGGCTAGGAAGGTGTTTTGCTGTGTAGTGATTAGTTCGATGAGATCTTTGGTTAAGTGCGTAGTATATAGTCCACTCCCATAAAAAAGCAAGGATTATTTGCAATTTGCCAGTTTTCTCAGCGTGACGTTTAAGACTTCACTTGCTCGTTGTTCAATGCAGAGTAAGTGAAGTTCATGTATTTGCACATGATCAAAATGACGCACTTGTCCTATTAGTCAGGATCCAACAAATTAGTTTATGAATTTCCCTTTCTCAATCTTTAAAGTTAGATATTTCTCTTTACGATCTTTAAGAGATAAAAGGATACACGCTGTTGGGTTTTTACACCAGAAAGAGAACTTAAGTCATATATTTGGGAAATATCATAGTGTATAGCTGGACTAGGGCCCAAAGCACAAATGCCACATCATTTCACTGTATATTAGTGTTGTACATTGTCATAACATAAACTACACTTCAGTAAGAGGTACCCAGCAAGGTCTTCCTATTTTTATTTTTACAATTGATTTAGTAAGGTTTAAAATCCCAAATCATAAAAAAATAAATTGCTTTTATATATAATTTATATAACTCAGTGCACCTTTCCAAGTTTTTTAAAAACAATATTGCACAGCTGAGTAGATTTATTATATTTGAGTAATATGGTAAAATTGATTTTTATATATATATATATATATATATATATATATATATATATATATATATATACACACACACACACACACACACTTTGAATATAATAGACATTTGCTGATGGTCTTACAACTCACACAAAGTTTGTTTCTGCAAATATGCCGTGTTGTTATTGTCCCAAAGTCTGTCAATCACAGAGGCAGCTATTACTGGCGGTGACAAGTCTGAGCATACACAATCCACATGTCCGCAATACACACTCATTGTTGCTGCAATGTTTTAACATTATTCACATGACTACATGTGTCAACAACTTGGGGGGAAAGTTCAGCAATAGCGTTAATATTTTGTCCTATTTTCCCCCTTTAACTCCTTGTATTCTTTTTTAATCACTTTTACATGATATTTATCGTTGCCGGAAGTTTAATCAAAACTGGCTTACGTTAGAGACATGTCTCATTCTACACCCAGTGCATTTGTCCAATACAGCCACAACTCTTGAATCTTCTTGACACATGCATCTCTGATCAGTGATGTGGTGCCCAACCTGTGCTGAAAGGAGTGTTTGCTCCACTTGTTTTGGATTGGAACTGAAGAAGGGAAAACAAATATTAGGGTAAAATTTTAAATGCTTTCAGGTGTTAAATGCTGTTGTCCTCAGGAATATATTTGAAAAGAATTGGAAAAATGAATGAAGGAATTACATTGGAAGTATAATCTGGCCCACTTTTTTATTTTATTTTGGGGCAAAACCTTGGTTAAATACAGAGAAATGCTTATGTAAACATTTTATTGTATTAAACATAAAGAATTTATTGTGTAATGAGTTTTTTTCATTTTTCTTACACATCTGTAAAAACTGACCAAATTGAAGGGCATGTTTTTAACATGGTAATGAATACACTGAATATCACTTGAACAAATATTGAAGACTTGCTCGAGTGATATACATCAAGTGTGACACCAGAGTAAAGGACACTAATACATTTCTGCATACTTTATTTTCTCAAGGAGAAACCATTCAAAAGTTCATGAACACAAAATATTTTGTGGAGAGAGCAAGTAAACCTATTTCACAGCGTGATCTTTAGTGCCTAAAATAGGAAATGTATTCAAATCTCCTGAATGATCTTTAGAGATGTTCAATGGAATAATAAATAAAAATGCTTTATTTAGAAAAACATTAAATTCAAAATAATAAGTAATCTATGCTGTGTGATTACACACAGTCTATTCCCTATATGCAAAGTGAAGATGTGTTCATTTTGTTCCTCAGTATATTAAAACATCTAACTGCTCTAACCTGCCTGCCTGACAAATACAGTATATGTGCACACAATCAACAGGTTGTCATTTGAATGCGTACTCATTGAATTTTCCTTAGGAGAAAGAATAAACAACTTTGCCATGCAAGGAGGTAACAGGTATTTTCAACTGTAAATTGTTCTGAGAATGTAGGTTAAGATACACAGCATTTTGTCCAAGGGTCAGATTTTTTCAAAGCAGACAATGTCGGGGCCAGATATTTATATCTATATCTATAGATATACTCCTAAATAGCCTATTGTTTAATTATTTTATTTTACAAAATGTGTGTTATTTTTGTTAGCCTATCAGTGTGAACCGATTACTGAAAAACATGGCATAACCATAAAAATAACTAGCCACACATATGAAACGCAACTGCAGAATGCAGTCCTGATTGGCAGGACATATCAATCGGTTTTGTTGCTATCAGGGTCTTGATTGCTGGAAAATGTTTGCAAGAAGCAGAAAGAAAAGCCTTTTGAATTGTATGTCAGCCCCGCAAAAGTGAATAAATAAATAAAGCAAAATGTTAAATGAGAGCTATAAGTTTCTTCCCAGTAATGTGTAAAGATATTGCACAAGCTGCAGTCCGTTCATGAAGGAATACAAAGTTACATCTCAGCTAGATGCAAACCACGAATCTCTGACTGTAAGGTGACAGACTACACCATCATGCCATTATGTGAAATATTGTAGCAGTACATACATATACTATATGGACAAAAGTTTTGGGCCACCTACACATTACACCTACAGGAGCTTTAGTGACATCCCATTCCAAATTCATTAATATTTTATTAATAGGAAGTTGGTCCCCCCTTTGCAGCTATAACAGCTTCCACCCTTCTGGGAAGGCTGTCTACAAGATTTTGGAGTGTGTGAATTTCTGCCCATTCATCCAGAAGAGCATTTGTGAGGTCAGACACTGATGTTGGACGAGAGGGCCTGGTTGCAATCTCCGTTCTAGTTCATCCCAAAGGTGTTCAGTGGGGTTGAGGTCAGGGCTCTGTGTGGACCAGTCAAGTTCTTCCACACCAAGCTCATCCAACCATGCCTTTATGGACCTTGCTTTGTGCCCTGGGTCACAGTCATGCTGGAACAGAAAAGAGCCTTCCCCAAACTGTTTCCACAAAGTTGGAAGCATAGAATTTTCCAAAATGACTTGGTAAGATGAGGCTTTAAGATTTCCCTTGACTGGAACTAAAGGGCCTAGGGCAATCCCAGAAAAACAACCCCGTAACATTATCCCTCCTCCAACGAACTTTACAGTTGGCATAATGCAGTCAGGCAGGTAACGTTCTCCTGGCATTCGCCAAACCCAGACTCGTCCGTCAGACTGACGAGCGTGATTCGTCACTCCACAGAACACGTTTCCATTGCTCCAGAGTGCAGAGTTGCCGTGCTTCACACCACTCCATCCGACGTTTGGCATTGAGCTTGGTGAGATGTGATGTAAGGCTTGCATGCAGCTGCTCGGCCATGGAAACCCATGCAATGAAGCTCGCGGCGCACAGTTTTGGTGCTGAAATGAATGCCAGAGCTGGTTTGGAACTCTGCAGTTATTGAGTCAGCAGAGCTTTGGCGACTTCAACGCACTATGCGCCTCAGCACTCGGCCACCCCGCTCTGTAACTTTACGTGGTCTGCCACTCTATTACAGTACCACATTTGAATTCAGTGCTCTTCAGAACGACCCATTCTTTTACAAATGTTTGTTAAGGCAGACTGCATGGCTAGGTGCTTGATTCTATGCACCTATAGCAATGGGACTGAATGAAACACCTGAATTCAATGATTAAGAGGAGTGGCCCAATACCTTTGTCCATATAGTGTACATACTTATATACAGTATATACGTATATACTGGAAGTTGTTTTGTTAAAGATAGACATGCTTTTGCATAGAAATTGTGTAAATTGCATGTAGTTATTTTAGTTAGTTAATATAAAGAAATATGAGAGCCCAGGAATTAAGAGAGGGAAATACAGCACACATTGACAATCTCCAGCAGAGTCTCTTTAAACACTGTTAAAAGTTGCATGTAAAAAATATCTTGATATGTACAGTTGGCTGATTGTGGTCGGACTGGCACACAGAGGTCTGTCAGAGTCTTAATGCCCAGCAGAGGTGCAAGTCTCGGACTTAAAAATAACTTGATGTGTACAGTTTAATCTGTGAGGTATTCATCACTATCACTGGGAGGCTCCAGGCACAAAGTAGGCTTGGACTGGCTGATGGTAGTCGGGCTGGCACTCAGAGGT
>JAVQJL010085436.1:0-18104 GCA_036024295.1 Nannoperca obscura
CCCCCCCCCCCCCCCCCCCGCGCGCGCGCTTCAGTAGATCATTGCCTTCACGTCTGGACACACTTTAAATGTCTACTTTCACAAACTGCGGCTGGACGGACTGGATTGAGATATTTAAGGCATGTCGTTTAACAACCTGACATTTACTTTTGGAGGATTGCCTCAATGACTTCGGCCTGTGAGTCCACAATCCCCAGAACCGGACACTTAAAATGAGCAGAGCAAGGGAACTCACTCAGTCCAAATACGCACACAGTTATATATCAAAATGTGTCCCGTTCATTTATAATTGTTTTCTATTTTGGAGGTTAGAGCATTTCTCTAAACTCCAGATTGAAAAACAAAACAAAAAAGAAAACAGAAATATTTTCCCAGATGTAGAAAACGCACCATAATTAACCGTGACATAATACCCTTTTCTCTTACTGTAAAACCACACATAGCCTACAGACACAGTGATACTAAGACAAATAGTACATCCCATAAGTGACGGGTCCACTGAACAGTCCCGGGACGGGCATACTGGGCCTCGGGAAGGCGTTTGACGGGCCCCACGCCGGAGAGCCCATGTGCGCTCCGAGGGGGAACGGCAGCGCGAAGGCGGGCAGGACGGGCTTGGAGGCCAGTTTAAACTTTTCCAGCTCGGCCTCCTGCAGTCTCTTGGCTTTGGCCCTCCTGTTCTGAAACCAGATTTTGACCTGGGTCTCCGTCAGGTTGAGCGAGTTGGAGAACTCGGCTCTCTCCGCGATGGAGAGGTACTGCTTCTGGCGAAACTTGCGCTCCAGCGCGAGCAGCTGGGAGGTAGTGAAGGGCGTGCGAGGTTTCCTGTTGTTTTTGTGTTTCCTTAAAGTACACGCAGTTGGACTTGAGCTCCCTGTTAGGAGACAATTACAAAGAAAAGAAGAAAACTGAGGTTAGATTCAATGTAAGCGCTTGCAGTCGGTGAACCTTGATCGCCGGCAGGTGAACACATGAACCTTCAGTTCAATTTGAACCCTTCGGGTGCAAACGCGACCACGACACAGCCAGTGAACACACCCGCCGGGCTTTGTTTTTG
Source organism: Nannoperca obscura (assembly GCA_036024295.1). Classification (NCBI taxonomy): domain Eukaryota; kingdom Metazoa; phylum Chordata; class Actinopteri; order Centrarchiformes; family Percichthyidae; genus Nannoperca; species Nannoperca obscura. The sequence goes on from JAVQJL010085436.1 coordinate 1,058, forward strand.
TTGACAAATCAAGCGTCCACGTCAATCGGCACCGCAAACCGATCGCATTCAGTCGTGAGAACCTCAACCGTAGGGTTTAATCACGCTGTCACCCTCGCGGTTTAATGCACACATCACCTGTATCTGCTGGTAAATATTCAATATATTTAGAAATATAAAGACTAAAACTACAGGAAAGTACAACCTGGCAAATAACTAATGCTTCACATGCTCAGTTGCACAACACGTCGCCATCATTTACTGCAGTTTGAAAGACAACAAAAGGCAACATGTAATAAATACATGTAATAGTCTGTAGAGCAATGGGCAATATTAATATTATACTGTAACACAACAAGGGGATTATAATGTTGTCTAACTCTAATCTAATAACACTTGATATTCTTTGCAGCCGCGATTATCGACAGTAGACGATGAATACATGCAGAGTGTCCTTGTTTCAAAGTTTGTCAAACTCTCAGAACAGCAGAGGGACGGACTTACGGGACGGAGTGGAAAAGGAGGACGTCTGGAACCAAGTGCTCTGATCTTTCTCACAAAATTGCGGACTGTCCTCGCTGGAACTACTGGAAACCCCCTGCGAGCTCTCCGCGGACACCTTCCTCTCCGCATAAAGAGTCCTCGGAGAGAACGGCGCGCACTGGCCGGCCACGGGCTTCGGCAGGACCACGGCTAAGTCTGAGGGAGAGTAAGAAGTCCGACAGGTGGTCTTCTTGGAAATCAACGACTCGACGCTAAACGGGAGGCTGCTCCGCTGCACTTTGTATCCTTTCTCGGTGGTCATGTCTTTAGGCTGAAGTTCCTCGCCCTCCGTGTCGCTCTCCTCTTTGTGATGAAGCTGTTTGGCGTCTCGGGACGGCGACCCCTGCGCGGGATTCATCGTGACGCGAGGGGATGGGGCCATGCACCTCCGTGTGGCCCGTTCAGAGGAGTGGAGTCGCAGAGGTGTACGGTGTCCAATGTGCGTCTCCGCGCTGACAGCAGTGCCCGGTAGCCTTTGCGCGCTGTACGGGGTCGTCTATAAAAGGACAGGGGCTGTTCCCCACGCCCCGCTCGCACCAATCGGCTTGTCGAGTTGGCCCCGTGACGTCTCCGCAGTGCGGTTTTGATTGGCCCGCTGCCTTCCAGGCAACATCAAGAGGCCTTTGAAAGGAAGGAGAAGTTAATCATACAGACCCCATGCGGCGCGGGGCCATTGATGGCCCTCACAAAGTAGCTCAGACCAATTTTAGCGCAATTAACCAGTGGGGAGGACTCTCTTGACCATTTACACCCATTAGCCGGGCGCTGTATCGGTACCATTCACCGAATTATTCCCCTACTGTAAAGCTGAGGCAGGAACTAAAGGGTCACATGTCGATATCAAAGTCACACTTTTATCAAAGAAGGAGAAAAAGAAAAAAAACACAAGTTTAAGACCTTAAAATCTTAAGTGCACAAATTAAAATATAGCACACGGAAATGCATTTATAACAGGCAGCACAAAGCAATAAAAAGAATGAAAACGAGTAAAAGAATTAAACTGAAAAATCTAATCAAGTGAGAAAAGGTGCGCAACCAGAATAGAAATTGATTAGGTATGAGTGTTGGTCACACAGCATTACAGCAATTTAAGGCCTGTCATGAGCTCTCCTCGCTTCACAATGGCCTCAGCTGAGACGCAACAGGCGCTTTCTTTCTCCAGGTCATACTATTTAATAAGCCAGACAAGTTGTGTTTTGCAAGGCGCCAGGCTCGGCAGGATCAAAAAGGAAGATACCTCGGGGAGAAAAGGCAACGGTTAACTCCACTTAACCAATTGTCCTCCAAATATTTCATAGTCCACTGCATGGAGCTGGGAGGGAGCAGGCGCGGACGGTTAACTGTTTCACGTCTAGTCTCAAATTGAAAACATTTGGACATATTTTATCAAACGTTTACAAAATCGTCTTTATTAAAATGACAGAAGCACCACCAAGGGCTTAAAGCAACAGGAGACATTGGTGTTTTGTTAAGTCTAAAAAGTAACAGAATTGAGTTAAGTGAATTTATTTGAAGGAATCGTGGGAACATTTTTGTGCCACTACTGTGCATCATCTGCTGTCACTTTTCCTGATTACTGGTGAATTCATGAAGTCAGTATTCAGAAACGTATATTATCAGCAAAATGTACTCAGAGTATCAAAAGTACTCATTATGCAGAATGGCCCCTATTCAGAGTGTCATCATATTTCTTTTTACATGACTGGATATTACTCTTGCTACTTTATAAGCAGTTGGACAGTTAAATCTATAATACATATTTGTTGTGTGTGAGGGTTGGGGTGAGTTAATCAAGTGTTTTGTAAATAAAGTCTAAATCTGCAAAGCATCTAGTAACTAAGATGTATGTAGTGGGCTAAAAAGTATGATATTTGCCAGTTAGCTGTAGTGAAGTAGAAGTATAAAGTTGCATAAAAAAACTCAAGAAAGTACCTCCAAATTGTACTTATTGCACTCGTGTGGGTGTTGTTGTCCGTTCGGCTCTGCTTTATCACATAAGAATTATTTCCCTCCAAGACGCTCGTTGCTGTGCAAACGGGAGGCCTAAACTCCCCTAAACTTCAAGTCGTCTGTAATCTAAATTCTTCCCTTTCAACACGCCGGTGCTGATATCACATCAGATGCATCAGCCGCTCGCTGTGGCCTCCTGGACATCATCAGTCCAACCCAACACAAGACCCCCACTGAGAGCTCTGCAGTCATCAACACTATCAAATGGACAGTTAAAAAGTGGTTAAGTGAGAAGATGTCTCGACATCGCTTTTCCGCCCTCTTTTACTCCACCAAATTACTTTATTAGTCCTCTTCATGCTTGATTGCTTAATTGGATGAAACTATGAATAATTAAACCATTAGACTTGCCTCGTTTAAAAACCACAACTAGCTGGTTGCAGCCTTGTCTTACGGCGTCTGACTGTCATGCATGTTGAAATTAGGTGTAGTTTCCGTAAAACATTAAACAAAAGATCGTTTGATTGACAAAATTCTTTACTGAGATCACTAATGGTCGGCCCCTTGAAAGCCCTCAGGTGCAAAGAACAATTTACCCCTCGTCAGGTGAGAGGCACAGCTTTGGTTGATGATTCAACTTGAGTGAATCCTGATGTTGAGTCAGCTCCTTCATTTTCTATCTGACAAAGCTGGCCCTGTGTTTCCCGACACGCCGGGGCCTCTCGTCACCCAGCTGGTTTGGGTTTAAATCCCAGCGACCATGTACCCTTCCCTCTATCTCATTTCCATAGTGTCGTGCTAGAAGGGGATGAGAGTCGGCCTGCGGAGCACACGGAGTCATACGGAGATTCATCCGATACAGGTACACCCAGAGATAGATCTACACAAGATGTACAGTTGCTTCTCTTCTCCTGGTGTTCGGTCCAGCGTATTTAGCTTCGGGGGCCCCTTCTCCCCTACCCCAAAAGACATTTCTGTAACAGCATGCAGGCGAATGAACTGTGTCAGAAGGTGTTAGCGAGTTTGAAAGCAGATCCGTCCTTCAAGGTCAGAGCGAGCTCGATGGGAAGCACTTTCCCCTCAGCTGGCACTAGAAATGAAAACCTTTTCACTTTTTGTACATGCGGGGGCCATTTTCAATACTCACATGCTTCGATAGAAACCACTTAGCCGGTTCATAAAGTGCAGGGGTCAAGTGAGAGAGCAATTCTATTCTGCCCACAATGGGATTCTCATACCACACGTTTGTTTTATTCGTCCAAAGACCGATTTCTAAACGAGTCAATGCCGGGCTCTTCAGGTGCTCCGGCTGATGAACTCAGACTTTGTGGGAGTGCAGGCGAGCTGGTGTCTGTCCTCCATCAACAGTTTGTGAATTCCCTGCTGTAGCGAGGCCCTCTGACAAACAAACAGATCATTTAGAGGAGCGAGCGAGCCATGGAACCCAATCCCTGTGAGATGTGTCGACAGTGGCACAAAGACCTGTAGCTACAGGCCTCAACGAGACGGACACTTCGCTGACATGACAGTGCAGAGTAGATGAGGACAGGCGAGTGTGCGCCGACACGTCACTCACACGCACTGCTCTCACTTTTCTTGTCTGAGAGCAGCAGAAGGACGGAGGAATATTGTGCTAAAGTTGCACAAAGTTGTCCAAAGATGTTAGGTGTAAGACAGGAACATTTCTGTGGGGAGGTTTAGTCTTCATTTCGGCATGAAAGTCAAAAGCAACAATCTATTTTTTCAATATTTGAATGTTCGGCCTCTCTGAAAACTTCGACACGTGTGCCTTCCTCACATAAGGTGACCAGCACGGCACTCTCCGTTTAACAGCAGTTTAAATAGCTGTTCTTAGGGTTGCCCACCGCTGTGGAAAAATATCTTGACTTTTCATTTGACTTAACAAGTTGATCCAATCCACATCAGACCGGCTTCAATCCTGCACTTAAACGCTGGTCTGACATTTTCTGCCAAAGCCACTTCCTCTTGTGGCATCAGAATGCCCTGTGTTTGAATGCAGGGTAATGAGGGAAATATTCTTGCCGTGCTGAAGTGAAGGAAGCAAATTGCCTTCATCATGGCTCCTTTTTTGGGACTATAAAAAAGCATTCTGGGGGACGGAGCTGCTGTTTTTAACTCCAACCTAAACACAACACGGCCTATTTCTTTCGACTGGTGGAATTTGCAGTTTTGAAGTCAAGCTGAAATTGTGTGTGAATGTTTGCTCATATACCGATGGGTACATCTTTAACACGGTCCCACTCTTGCGTCGTCAGAAACAGATGTTTTCGTTGAGAGGGTTCCTCCTGAACTCTTCTGCCAATAGAGGTCGTTAAGGAGAAAAACCACAAGAGGTGACAATGCAATTGGCAATTTTGTCTGGCTTACCGTCGGCCATAGAAATCCACATTCTTGAGGAAAGTCTAGAGACAATGCGAGTGGGCGAGTTAGATTGAAGACTGGGGACGAGGAACTTTGTGCGGCTACTCTGTGGTCTCATTCACAAACCGAAGAATGTCGCCACAATCTCATACGCTCTTAGCAGCCAGAGCCGTGATGCAGTGGACTTGAGAAAAAAAAAAGAAAAACCTCAAGGCAGCAGCATCAATTTTCTCTTTTATTGCTGGCTTCAAATCCCAGCAAGGCCAAAACCAGCAACTATTGTATAAATTACAGCAATTTGGTATATATTATGAAATCTTTTCTTCTGCACGTCATAAAAATGTATTAGCTGGTATTTCAGCTGGAGGAGGAAAAAAATGTAATTTGTTGTAACAAATTTTCTTTTTTGTTGTTTCATTTCATCTTTACATTTAAAAATACTTTAAATAGGATGATAATTCACTCTTTATAGTTGATTGTAGGTACATTTACAGTTATCAAATTCCACTAAATGATACGGATATATAACATTGAGCATTTGTAGATGTATCATTTTATTGCTCTGGAAAGGAAATTAAAACAGTATTCATCTCTGTGGCTGATAAAAGCACTTGATGTAAAAAAGAAAAAAGAAAAAGCAGAACATAACATGTAAAGTTTTATAATTGAATTGAATTGTCTTTTCACAAGGTAAACTCCTGTTCTCACACATCTAAATGTGTCGCAGTTAATAGTGTTTCCGTTTGGTTACTGGGCATTTAATATCAGTGCTTCATAAAATGTAGTACTGATTTTTTAAAGGAAATCTTAACCGGCAGATACAGATAATATTTGGCTTAAATTGATGTTTCTCCATATTTGTTGCAGGACTGCTGCATTTTGAGAACACATTAAATTTGCTTCCTTGAATTTTTTTTAATGATGAGAAAAATTGGACACTTGTTTCAGCCATCATTTCTTAATCTAACTCGTCATATAAATCTTTTATAGGTCAACAAAAGTGTTCAAGTCAAAGCAGTTGAATCCAGTGCAGATCCAAGTTGGCAGTGCCTGTCTGATAGTAATAATGTTATTGGAGGCACCAAAGGTCAGAACAAATGTGTGTGTTTGAATATCCCGAGATTACAATTTCAAAGTCCTCCCCATGAGAAGGCGAACAATGGAGAGGGTGGGAAGTAAAAAAGCGGGGTCTCTTTCAAATAAACAAGCATGAGTTGATCCTGAATAGGGCTGCTACCGAGCAGCCGGATTGGTTCTCAGAAGATCGAGAGCAGCGACTGTTCAGGCTCTCCTCCTCCTCCTTCTCCTCCTCATCCCGGACTCCCAAACTCACTGGTGTAGTAAACACAAACAACCTGATAGAGCCTCACAGCTATAATTTAGGACATTGCTCCATTTCTTTATCCCACCTTTTATCTCTTCTGTACTCCCCTTTCTCTCCCGCTGAACAGAGCGTGGACGGGAAAGTAGATGGGGGGTAAGAGCTCCCCTTTTCTGTGCTATTGCTTAATGAGCCTGAAAATACAATTGCACTGTTCTGACTGTGAAGGTAGCCTGCAGCCTAGTGTAAATTAGCAGCGTGAGGAAGCCCAGAGGGCTGAGTCTTGCTGAGCGGCCAGAATGGAGGGACGTGGTGAGAGGGGAAAATCCTGTTAGGGCAGTGCATGTGGAGGAATCACGGTGCGTTTTCAACCTGACTGGAGGCAGTAGGGCCACTTGTTGCAGCGGCAAACCCCAGCTCCCTGGCAGTCTCCCTGCTGATGTGGGAGAGTTATTGAGGCTGCACCGCAGTATTGGCATCTATTATATAAGATGTCAGTTGTTTGTCACATTTCAAACCCATAATTCCAGTTAGTTCCACACAATGACCCTTTTGAGCCGCTACTATAATCATCATTCAATTTAATTTTCTTTTCTTCTGTAGATTCCAAAGAGAGAGTCTCCCACATTGCATATGTCCTCTCGTGAGCTCAGGGTGCTCTTTTGACCGCTCCGCTAGGCATCTGCTGCCCATAGCCTGCCTATATCTGCATTCTAATGCACATATCCTGCTGGGATGTTAACTTTAGGCCCTCTGTAATTGATGGCTTCCACACTTCAGCTGAGTCCCCCCTTCTTCCTTCTCCCTGCCGATTGTTGGTATATCTCTGTGGTTTGGGGGTCTTTCAGTCAACCATTGTTCTTTTATGGAGGAATTATAATAGACTAAAGGAGAGGGAGAGAAGAGAAAGAGGGGGGGTGGAGGGAGCAGGGGAGGGGAGAAAAAGAGAGTCGCTGCTGATATTTAGTGAACTCCGAAGGGGGAGTTTTCATTCTCATTCTGCAAGTTTGGCACATGCCTTCTGTTACTAAGTGGCAGTGCACTGAAAGAGAGCCTTGCATTTCCCATTCTGCGGCTCTGCTAGGTGCCTAGACTTACAACCCTGGCAGCTGTTGGGCCTTCTATGCAGCTATAGACTCCTCTCCACAGGTGAGCTCCCCTACCAAACTCCCAGTCTCCACTTCACTCAATAGGGCCCTTTTCAAGTCTTTTATCAGCGGGGAGAGCCTGACTTTGTGTGTGCCACTCACAGAACCACAGTTCCTGGTTCTTAAGATTGCAATTAATGTTATTCATTGTTACACGTGCAGTTTAATTCAGCACGGCGGAGAGATTAATGTCTTATTTTAGAGTCATCTTCTCAGGCTCAAATGAATGCAAGACGTTTGCAAGTTTGTGTAGACGGTAATTATAATACCCGCAAACAAACACAAGCATCATGGAACAAACAGTGTGTCTGTGGCAAAGAAATTGGACCTTTTTCCGAGGCATATCTCAAGTAATCAGCTAACAGAAACGAAGCAGTGAAGATATAGTACAGCACATTTGAAGAACAATAAAAATATTTATCCCAAATTTGCCACAACACAATGTTGCATACAGTATATGTTTATATGATACACTAGCCAAAGTGGCCAGTGGTTGGGTCTGTACTGGGTCTATGGCCACAATTGCTTTAAAAGCTATTGGCTTCATCGGTAAACCACTCTAAATGATGTTGTTGTTTTGGTTTGGGCAGGTTTCAGCACCTTCTTTCTTCTGAATTCAGTGGCAGAATATTCTGTTGTTTATTTTCTTCCTTTCTTTTTTTTTTCTTCTTTCTCTGTGATGCGAGCTGTTACATATTACTCCTGAGGTGTGGTGCCTCTTCCCTCAAAGGCCTCCACTGTTTCCCCCAAACTGCTGCCAAGCTGGGCTATCTTTTCATTTGGTTACTTAAGTGTAATTGCTCCCCTTTGAAGCCTCAGAGAGGCAAATCATTTGCTTTGGCCCCGGGGCAGTAATGGTCACCAAGCCAGCGACCCCCTCCCGGTCCGAGAGCGTCGGAGAGACCGCGAGAGGCCAGCTCCCATACGGAGAAGAAATAATACAGCCAGGGCCGCTCAATTTCACCTCCCTTTTCATCCCATTCTTTGAAAACTTTTTATTAACAACAGCTTTCTCTCTCATACCGGGGCGCCAGGAGAGGGGAGGAGAGAAGGCCGAGAGGTGGGGAGGGAGGGGGGGGGGTTGGTGGTGGCATGAGAGGATATCGGCAGTGGGGAAGGAGGGCGGGGGGGCTGTCCCCCTGTAGATGTCTGCCGGATTCTCACACACTCACACGCACAGATCCACGCACATACACACATCATCAGTAGTGACAGGTCAAGGAGGCATTGAGAAAACAGCCCCCCCCCCGCTCCCCCTTCCATCTCCCCTATGGTTCACACTGCTAAACAGGGACTCATGTTTCATATGCCACAGGCCTCAGCGCTCACACACACTCACGCACACACACACACACACACACACACACACACACACACACACACACACACACACACACACATTAGGATTCCTGATCCATGGAAGCTTGTCAGTGTGTTTGCTAATACGAACATGTAACTGCATTTATACGGGCATAATGTTTGTATATATACACATGCGTCAGTATGCTTGATGGCCTTATTGAACGTATGAGAGTGTATTTGACTTGATGCCAGAATGCCCTCTTTCAACCTATGACAGGCCGCGGAAATATACAGCAACATAGCGCACAAAGACCCCATTTAATGCCGAAAATTACTCCACCACTTACTGTAATTGTCACAATTCTGAGCACATTGACATTGTAATCTCATAATAAGGTAATGGGGAGCTGAAACTGTGTACAGGAGTGCGATTAGAAGGGTGTAGCTCAGCAAAAAGGGGTTAAATGTCAGGGGATAATATTTTCTTGTCCAGAGGGATTGCATGTTGCATGTTTGTGTTTTTGGAAGGTTGTATGGATGAAACCAACCAGGCAAACATAAAGCTGATACCTTATCTCTACACCATGCTGTAACCTTTTAAAACAAAGATAACAAAACTCCTCTCTAAGGAATCGCCATGCTTCGAATATAATACTGTACTCTGACGCCATAGCACCACAGAGAAAAGGTGAAACATACTTATAGAAGAAGAAAAAAAGCACGAGTTATCTTCAAGACATTGTGGAGCCAAATCGATGTGGACAGGCATCCATAAAAATCCAACCTGGTTATGAATGCTGGGTTTTACTTGTATCATTTTGACTTTGAGGTTTTTAAGAGAGAAGCATTCCCTGCAGTCAAGCCAGATGGTAACAATTCTTAGACATATTACGAGCTGCTCTCTGCCAAATAGCATACCTTTGGGCTATGTTTTCAGTGGGCTATAAAAGCCAATAATGTAATTTTGATCTATTTTATCAGATATCACCCCGGCCCTGGCTACGTTTATATAAGACAAAGTTTAAAACAGGACAGGAATTCTCTGTGTTTTGCTTTTCACTCTGTAAGTGCACGACTTTCAATATCTGACCCGTTGCGTGGCTCTGCTTGTTTGACTTCTGCGATTAACTGAAATGTGGAGCGAGGCAAAACGGTGAGATTAGCCTCCATGCTGTCAGGCATATTACACTGGGTATATGTAAAAATACACGTTACTATAGGTGCGTGGTTGTCCACAAAATGACTTGTGCAAGCCAGCACAGAGAGAGAAGAGGGGATCCTTTGTGGAAGCACTTAAAAAGTCAGACCTTGACATCTCTTCATGTAACGATGACACAGTAACAAACTATCCCAGCATTGCACCACACTCCCCCGTGGTCTGCCATCAACTCCATGACTCACCGCTGACCTTGCAATAACTTGCCGGCGCTCCTACATACCCATTTCGGAAATCTTGAGGGACTGTCATTTTCCACGTAAGATGGTATAACACTAAACACACCTGAAATTCTGTGTGAACTCGCGTAAACACACACACTTACACAGAACAACAGAGCCGAGGGATTATATCCCATCTGCGGGTACTTCTACCCCCAGAATGTCTGCAGAATATAATTGCCCCAGAAAACAACCACAACAAGGTGGGACGATCGAGGACATTAGCTCAGGTTTTCCATTGTGAAGCTTGTTGTTTTCTTCTCCTCTGATTACATGCACAACTGGAGGCCTGCTGTGTGGAATTACTTGCGCTAATGGCGCTAAACACTTTTGTTGCAGGAAATCGGACAGCCGCGCTGTAACTGCTAAAACAGTGATTAAAAAACCCAAATTGCATCATGATGTTGGGCAATTTAGCAGAGAGAGAGAGGGGAAAATAAGTGTTCCAAATGAAGCGAATGGGATTACTGACCAGTTATGGGATGTGTAAACTTATCTCGTGGAGCTACAGTCTCGTCTTTTGGATTTCTACACAAAAAATAAGATTTTAAAATAACTTTTCCAAATCTGAAGCTGCTAGTAAAGTCTAATTAAAGATCACGATATTAACTCTGTAATTTGCTCGTCTGTGGGGTCATTAAGTGTCTCCCCGGCTTGGTTTAATGTGATACAAACTGCAGTTAATGAGACAAACAGTTAGATGTAGTTATGCCTGGCTGACTGTTGGCTGTGGACGCTGTGAAGACTAAACAAGTCAATTTGAGATTTTTTTTTTCTCTGTAGGTGAGAATCATTGGCTGGATGAGGTGTATGAAGTGTGTTTTAGATTCGTTTGTTTAGCAATAATTAAAGGTGGAGTATGAATTCCTAAGTCTCAAGGAAGAAGGGATGATGAACAATTAGAGAAGAGCCATTATTGCATCAGTTAGGTGACAGTGAAAACAGGGAGAAACTGTTTGTGCACGCACCAGCTTTTAATCATATCTGACCTTTTCAAGAAACGTGGTTTTAATTTAACATCAGAGGGAGAAAAGTACAGTGTGTGTTATTCTGAGGTTTTATCTCCTTACAGTCATATCCCCTCGTTGCTTGTGGTGCTCGTTAAAAGGCATTGTCGATAACAAACACAATTTTCCTGTGATAAACTGAGTACGACAGGAGGGCCTTATTGAGCAGTCTGCACAAAACTGTCTTTGTCTCTCATCTCCAGCGGCCAGTTACAAAGCCGAGCTTCCCCCCGACGACTGAAGTCTGAGTTAACTAAACAATTTTTTCTCTTTATCCCCTTTTCTCTCTGTGAATTTGTGGTCGTGTGCAATCCTTTAACGAGCTCCATCTTTGACCTGGGTTGTATGTTTCCAGAGATGTCATGTCTTGTAAGTCAAGAAAAGACTTTAATGTCCATGTGATTTAACATTAAAGGGAGGGATTCCAAAAACGAGGCTCGGTGCCAGAGAGGTAATAATATCCCCGTAAATGAGAAATCCTAAATGCTAAATACCTACAGTTCATGGGAAAACACTGGGAGCAACTAATTGCATTAAGATACAGAAGGCTCCTTCATTTTTTTACAAATGAAACTGCATCAGGATTGACCCTACATTTCTCAGCCTTCTTTTTCTCACTTTCTTTCTTTAAATTCATTGAAAATGTGACCTTTTTAAGTGTGTCCAAACACAAAAGATGACGTAATTGCTGAACATGGATTTCCCTAACTCTTCCTAAAATGAAAGCCACTATACGCAGCTTTTTTATTTACATTTTCTTTACTGTAAACTTGTTCTGCGTGTTTTCTGTTAAAACACATGACTTGTCTTTCTTCTTAACTTCAGATCATAAGGATGAAAAGAAAGAGAAGGGAAGGAGGAAAAAAAACAGAGAAGGAGTTTGGCTTATGACTGTAAGTGACATGCTTGCCACGGCATTGTTTGAGGTTTTTGCAGACCTGTAATCAAATTTGGGAAGGTTTGGAAACCTATCGTCATGCTGTGCTCTCCAAGACAGAATGATGTCCAGTAAAAAATTTAAAAAAAGACATTTTCTCACACACATCCCAACAACTATGATTTCTGCAAAAAGAAATAAGCCCCACGAAAAGCAACTTCCATGCACCATGAAAAACGTTCCTATTACGAATACATTTGTTATGTCCTCAAATCTGTTTGTTTTGTCATATTGCTCCAGGGTTGTTTCTTTTTCAGGAAACCCTGCTTCAATTAAGTGTGATGGAACACATGTGTCCCTTATCAGGGGCCAACATCTTCTACTGTTGGCCTTTGAAACGACACCGGCTCCACGGGATAATTGGGCTTTAAAGGGGGATTCTCCCGGGGTGCCGCTCCTTGTGCCTGTCGGCGTGGATCAGCTGACGCCCGCCGTGTCTATAGACTTGTTATAAGTGATCATAAGTGGTTATGCATGTAGTTGTAGCCGCGAGGATGATAGCGATCCCGGGAACAAAACTGTTTTATTTGATGCCCCTGGCACTCAGACAGACACACAGATAGGCTGCTCGTGACCAAATGTGATCAAATTATGTGGTTCGTCTTTGAAGTTTTACACTTTCTGCTAAATGGATGATTGTGATGGTGATGTTTGTAGTGTGAACGAAAGGTTGACCACAAAATAAAAGCTGCACAGGTGCGTGTCGAGTAATGATCTTATTTTATTTGTAGGCTTTTATTAGGATGAGAACGGGAGCTTAGTGGTAATTTCTATGCCCTTTCTGTCACATGCACATGCCAGCTTATGACTCAGCTGCTGCTCTTTCTGACCTTCACAAAGTATCTGGTGATCGCCAAACCTCTGCCGACATCCCACAATGGATCAGTGTGTACTGTTATGCTCTGTGTGCGTCACGTCACAAAAACAACAATTTGCAGCTTGTACGTGAACAAAAGACTTCATAATAAAAGATTGTGACAATGTTTTTTGACTTAGAAGCAAAGGGAAAAATATAGTTTATCCTCCTTGATTCAGAAGATTGTGCCAGAAGCCATTGTGACAAAGACAGGGCGAGCAGAATGGAAAATTGATTCCATGCAATCATCTCCTGTCGTCTTTTGTCTACACTCGGCACCACTCTGGCCTACACTCCAATCATCCCTTTACTGAATGTTCCTTTGAACATATGAACTCCTTTTAACCCTTTTTGATTTTGTTTATTTCTTTATATGCTGTGTTTATCTCTTTGCGTATGCTTTCCAGTGACTTAAAAGCACAAAATAAGGAACTCAATCACTGCGTTGCACTGAATAACCTGTCAGACGTTCACAAACACACATGCTTTTGCTTTTTCAAAGTAATTTCAATTAACTATGGAGATGTCCTAAAGCACGCTCATAATAGCACTCGACTTAGAATACGATTTTACACCGGCAGAGCAAGGAGCTGCCGGGGGCTCAGAATAACTGTGTGAGCCGTCTACAGGAAGAACGCACTTCATGACTACAGGCCAAGAGCTTTAATTGGCTGTCTGCAGGAATTTCTGCTGTGGCAAACTAATTGACCCAAACTCCCTGGTGCTTTATCAACACGGGGAAATGCCACTGGGCCGGTTACCTTGTAAACCAATCTATAACCAATGGCCAATTTGAAACACGTGTTATTGGCTATTTTACAACAGGTCCCCTCTTCTACTTGACTGGAACAAGGAACTTTTCAGGTTTAGACAGCAACATTTTCTGACTGACAGTTTGACAAATAAAGAATTGGTGGTCAGTACTAGCTATAATGTTGGAGAGTGTTTAGAAAAAATAATGTTACTTTTTACCTTGTTACTTTTAATGTAATGTTTAATGTTTTCTTTTGTAATTTGGTTGAACAAAACCATGAAATTTCACCTCTTATTCTTTTTTTTAAGTATGTCCTTAGTTGTACTTGTTGCAGCAAGATAGCTTTGCAGCTGAGCAAGGTTGTCAATCATTGTTTAAAAGTGCAGCAGAAGTATTTTTAGAGACGTGGCACAGTTGTATTCCTTTACTGAAAGATAAGGCTGGTGATATTTCACATTTTTTCTTGTCAACACCTGCAAATACATACGTCCCTCTCTCATTTCTGACTGTCCTGTCTGTTGCACTCAGCCACAAGCCCATGTGTTCCTACTGGAGACAGGAAACATCTGTAAAGATGGATCACAAATATATAGTTTCACTTTTACAACAGGATCAGTAATTTCCTAAAACAGCTGGTCACTACAGTTGTTATCAAAAGTTGCTCAAACAGGAGTAAATAATTTGTTTGGGACTATTTTCAGCGGTGGACTAATACACATTTGGTGCTTTAGTGATTATTTTCAGCAGCAGGGAAGCGTATGTGGGATTGACTCAAGATAACCTGCAGTGACCATGTTCATCATAATCAAGAATGTCACCCAATGCAAAGGTGTGGCTCAATTATGTGTTTTTAATAGTTTTGGACAACAACAAAAGTCTATGGCACAGAAGACTGAGGTATACCAGGCTTTGTCTGCAGGTGCCACTTGTTAGAAAAATCTGTTCATTGTATTATTGTTTTCATGGAATTTGTTGACAATAAAAGAACCAGACTTATCTTCTAAGAGCACGTTACTGCATGAAATTTGAGAAAATGTTTCAAAACTAACACATTAAGTTGTAAACAGCTGGTACCTGGCCCACTGATCCCTGTTACATTTGTGTCAGTAGCAACACGTTAGCACAACACATGCTGTTAACATGATGTGATGAAAAGACACAACGGAAAGGCCGGCGTGTTCTCACAGACCTGGTATTCACGGTGAGACCGACTTTCCCACTTGACTACAAAAATTATGCCATAAAATCTCTGAGCGACTGTGACAGGTCCTGATCAAAACCAGCTGCCAATTAACTTAATGACTGAATCTATCACATTCAATTAGAGGGAGCCTATGAGCTGTCAATCCAGCCCTCGGTCCGCTCGTTAAACAAAAACACAGACGGGGAACGATCACTTTAGGAGGCATGTCTCTGTCTTTGTGATCCTTATCTGACGAGCCCTGCGTCGTATTTGAAGCAGTCGGCCCTGACAGGTCCCACGGATAAACTGCTGTATGAAAGGGGTCACCTCAACCTCTGGAATCCATCGTCAGCTTTCTGTCTTGCGCAACTGACAAATGGTTTCAAACAGCATTCAGGAAGCTTTGGAGAGGTATTCCATGATGTATGTCTGTAGCGAGAACAACAGAAAAGTGGAGAGACACAGAGAGGAAGGGAAAAAGAACGAGATAGAAGAGTGAGATAAATGAACCAAAACAAAACAACGAATGAGCACCACTTTCCCTCAATTGTCTCCTTGCTTTGGCAAAGGGCCTACTGTAATCCCCTAGAGGAGCGGCTATCTGGCAGGAGTTTGCTCCATGGTCAGTGTCTTTAACCCCAGATGATAACACTTAGCCCGGCCATAAAGCATAGGCCCCTTTAACTGATCCATTAGCGTCCGATCCCAGAGAGTGGACCCGCTGGTGTCTACTGAAACTTACCAGGAAGCCTTGAAGGAAAACAGCATAGCAGACATGCACTGAGATCAAAGACAGCCACCCTCCTCCTCCTCCTCCCTCTCCTCTTCCCCATCGAGTTCTCTGTCTCTCTATCTCTTTCTCTCTCTCTGTCTAGATCCTCTAAGAGTACGTCTACACTTTAAATTTACAAGTGCATCTTTTTGTCTCTTTTTGCCCTCCGTCTACACTAAGCCCTGAGTTTTTCCTCACAAGAAAATGTTGCTTTTCTTCGAAAATAGTCTCCAGAGTGGATCAATCATTTTATTATGTGTTAATTTGAGTTGACAATATGACAGGAAATTAGGAGACAGACAGAAAGAGAGAGAGGAAGAGAGAGAGAGAGAGAGAGAGAGAGAGAGAGAGAGATTGACATACAACAAAGGTTTCATGGTCAGTGCCTTAAACTCCAGACACTACGGCACTCAGAGTGGATCAATGTTACATTTCAGTGTAGATAAGCAATACCAAGTTTTTGCAAATGGCCAAGGGACAGTAAAGTAAAGTTAAGTAAAACAGTAAAGTTCACAGGACAAATTGCTGTCGCCTTTAACTTTCTTTGCAATCACTTGATACAGATGTGTTCATTGCTTATATTCATTGCTTTTGATTCATATTGTCGAGGACTTTGCAATCATTAAATGTAGTGATTTGAATTTAATCACCATCTCAGCACAGAGTTATTGTTTGTCCAGGCTGAGAGTCTACAGGTTTTGTGATTAGGCATAGTGATGCTTTGTGCAAAATGCTAACGTCAGCATGCTAACATGCTCACAATTAGAGCGAATGTCAACATGCTCAGGTTTAGCAGTTATAAAGTTTACCGTGTTAACCATCTTAGTTTAGAGTGTTAGCATGCTAACATTTTCCAATAAGCACTAAACACAAAGTACAGCTGGGGCTGATGGGAATGGCATTAGGTTTTGCAGGTATTTAACTGATGTATTTCAAGTCTGACCTGATGATGGTGCTAAATGAAGCTCACAGATCACAAAAGTTCTGAATTAATTCTGATGGGGACATATACATCTGTACCAAGTTTTATAGCAAACCATCCTGTAGTTGTTGAGATATTTCAGTTTGTACCGAAGTGATGGTAATTTGTCGCTTGTTCAAGTAATTAATACAACCTTTGTGTGTGTGCACCATGGCATGGACCTCTAGTGGAATTATTATACCTGTCTGTCACGAACAAACGCAGAACTAGTGTGACGTTGTTATAGAGCCACAAAACCTTGCAGAGAGGAGTTCGGGGTGGATGATTGGGTCAACAAAGCATATGATTGCATGCACGACTGCTGTTCATTTTTCATTTCTTTCTGACAGTCAACATTTTTCGTAACCATGACCGTGGTCTGTCCCTGACCTTAACCTGTCAGGAGTGCATGTGTTTTTCTGTTGTCTTTGTGTGTGTCTAGGAGATGATTGGCAGCAGGTGCAGACGTTCCAGGACGTGGCGGAGCAGCTGCAGCTCATTCATCTAATTATCCG
>JAVQJL010085446.1:0-11663 GCA_036024295.1 Nannoperca obscura
GGGTTTAGTATAGTGGAGGAATGCATGGAAGAAGGATGTATGGTATTTGATGAGAGAGTGGGATATATATGTTTTAATGTGGGTGTTGTGATGGTGTGTAATTTCAATGGTGGAAGTTAGAGCGGCCCTGTGCTGTAGGAATGGAAGTGGTCATCGTTAGCGGCAGGCTATATAAGGCTGCCAGTTTCCAGTTTCAGGGTGCGGCTGGGAGGAGGCCATGGGGCTTGTGGCCCTAATGTTATACCAACCTGTATGTTATGTGAATGAAATAAAGATGTGGAAAGGCACCTAACGCCAGTCTGAAGTCTCATGAAGTTCCATCGCTACACGGTCATCCTAACACACTTATAACAGCACGAAACAAAAGGGGGAACTAGACTGGAACAAACGGACACAAAATAGAAGGACAAAAAAGTTTTCAAAATGATTTGCAAAAAACAATCTGAAGTGCAAATGTACTCACCCCTTTTCTGTTACACCTAAGATCAGGTGCAATTTCCTTCAAAAGTTACATAATGCTTACATAATGTTTCATGAAGGCCGCAGATTATTAAGCAAAAAACAGCATCATGAACACCAAGGACCTCAGCATGGAAAGAATTTGAAAAGCAATCCGTCAATAGAATGTCTATGGATCGAGCAAGGAGTGTTAATCAGAGAATCAACTAAGAGGCCAATGGTAACTCCGGAGGAGCTGGAAAGAAAGCCATGTTTGAGATCGAGTTTGCCACACATGGCTATGTGTGAGACACAGCAAACACGTGGAAGAAGTTACCCTGGTCAGATGAGACCAAAATTGATCTTTTGGGCTTAAAATGGCCCAGTCAAAGCCCAGACCTCAGTCCAATTGAGAATCTGTGGCAAGACTTAAAATTGCTGTTCACGGTCTCCATCCAATCTGACTGAGCTTGAGCTGTTTTGCAAAGAAGGATTTGTAGTCTCTAGATGTACAAAGCTGGTCACTAATATCTTTGGGAAAATATATGGTTATAATTAAGTGTTGAAACTAACTGACAGAGCTACAAGCATTGCCATCTTCACAAGTGAAACAAAACAATTAAATGGGTCAGTCCATGAAGGCTGATGCATAGAAAGTAAAGACACTTTTCTGTCAGTGCTTGTTGTTTTGTGTATGTATATTAGCTTTTACACACAGTCAATGTTCATTTCTGAGCTTAACGATGATGCCCAGATGCCTTTATTTCTAGCTCAGGTCTGGCTCGTACTCTCTTCCAGTCTCGTATGATGATGCCTCCAGAGAAGAAGAGAATAAGTTTATATGCGATGGATGAAGGCCTCACTACATTGTTGTGACATTTAGTTAATGTGAAAATCAGTCGTTGACTATTGCTTTATTAAAACAGATTCTAATAATGGACTTACAGGTCCTGTCATGGCTGACAGTGTCTTCTCATTTGAACACCTGAATGTGACTACAGAACAAAACACAATGATTTCACCTGTGAATTTCTCATGCACACCCAAGTGCATTTTTTCATTCATTCGTGTCTTGTTTTTTCTAATCAGGGGGAGACCGGAGGATTGAGTACCGGAAGTGGTACAGACCACTAGTGTGGTTCTGGATCCTGGGTGGTCTGGCCTACTTTGCTGCAGTGCTGAACATGATTGGGGACTGGCTGAGGGTGCTATCCAAAAAGACAAAAGAAGAGGTAGGCTCTCATAAGAGTTGATTAATGCTGAAATGTTGATACTCATCTGTGTACTCATGATTTATCACTTAAGGCCCTACAACTAGTAATCATGTTAATTATACATAATTTATTTATTTTGTTTGACTTACTCATCACAAGTTATCAACTCACACAATTCTCAGCAAATCCTTGGTCGGTGGACCACTCCGATCTCTGCCTGACATTAACATGTGATCTGATTTGTTTCTGGATATCTTGTCTGAATGAGGACAAACACCTGTTAGTGTCGGTGTAATTACAAAATGCACAGCAATCTGAATGCGATTAGATCGGTCAACAACATTATAAAAATGTAAAAGTTTCCTGCTATCTGAAGCTGCCATGAAAAAGCTACAGACGAGTCCTTCATCTGCAAAGTTAACATAACTAGAATCCATACAGGAGCATCACTTCAGGAGACTCGGGAGGAAATCATGTGACTGACTAGCTAACACTACAGCTAGCAAGCTTTTCTGTCACAAGACCTCCACCTTACATGACGCACTGTTCGCTCGAGATTATCTTACAGAGATAAATCAGTCTTCCAGCATTGAGATCAAATCACGATATAAGAAGCTGAGGCCATTCACTAATCCTAGGTGTAAATGCAGGAGCCTATGATCAGATGTTATTCAATGTATCCAGATACAGATCACATGTTAATGGAAATGAGGTCTAATAGACAAAGGAACAGGTGGGGAAAAAACATGGTTTCTGTATTAGTAGTTCTTAAATATTACATTAGTTATGACTTAAAGGTACTTTATTAGTCTAAAACAACAGTCCGTTAATAATAAGGATCAGGATGAGTGACAGCGGAAATATTGCCAATGAGCCAGCTTAGCAGGCTAGTTTCCTCCTCTATTTTTATTTATTAGTTTAGTTCACTGATCAATAAGGAATGCAATAGGTCAACCTGGGAATTTTAGGATTACCCTCTGCTAGACTACAGAACAAACGTAACCCTTATGCCCTCCTTGGGCATTTTGGTACATTTTTCGCAATTTTCTTTTGATTTGGTGATCATTTTGGCTATGTTACAGATTGTGGCATGACTTTTTGCAAGAACTTTTCTTTTTAGTAAATCTTTTGAAATCCAATGTTTTTTACTCTTACATGTCTTTTATGTAACTGTGACTCTGATTCTGGTACCTCCATAAACCCTCCCCCCCACCCAATGGTCACTACACTTTATATTAACGTCTGCTACAATCTGAACTTCGCACATCCTTAGTTCAGATTGTATTTACATTGCACTCACTTTGAACAGCTCTTCTTTTTATTATTATTGTAAATTTAGATTTTTCTGTATATATCTATGGTATTGTTGGCATAGCCAATGCACCAAAACAAATTCCTTGTATGTGTAAACCTACTTGGCAATAAATCTGGTTATGATTCTGATTTTGATTCTACTCTCTTGATGCATTTTGCACCCTCTGTACACCTTCGTGGCAAAAATGTACACGTACAAATACATCAAAATCATCATACATCAATATTATTTTCTTTTTTTTTTCATAAATCACTTAATCAACTTCAAACTTGCTCAAAACTACCAAACATTTAATCATTTTCTGAATTTGAACACTGTAAAAGCCAGTTTAATTATTTGAAGTTTTTCATTATTTATCACAAATAGTGATCTTGGAAATTTTTATGTAGTTTCAGATACTCCCTCTGGACACATTTGTGGCCCAAAATGCCAAAAAAAATGCCTCTTTGGCTTCCATTAAAACCCCATTTTGTTTATCTCACTGCCATTACAGTCATATTTGCCATTTTTACTGTATTCCACAATATTCAATCATTTCCCCATTGTAGGCCGATGCATGAAATTCTTGTATTTTTGCCAGTTATATTATAGAGCTGTATGACAACCAGGGGGCCCCAAGAGTGATTTATTTGCAGATTTTGTGCGTGTACATTTTTGGCCACAAAGAAATGATGCAGTTGATTCCAAACTTTTTATTTTGCGTTCCCCTGAAACAAAGCAATGTCTATATGGTCGCTTGTTGCGTAAAATATGTGTGCGAGCAGTGTCAGATTGATTTATTACAATTATTTCTTTCCTATCCTGTTAATCATGTCATGATCCATTGGAGGGGTCCCAACCATTGATATGTGTAACAGACCTGACTGGAATATTGGTTTGGTATGGTTGATTGAATTTCATGGATTACTAAGCGCTCTTTATTTATCTTGAAAACGACATGATCATTATGCCACAGCATTATTTTTTAACAAAGTATACATGCACTGATAACTGACGTAATGATTTGTTGTCTTTGGGCAAGGTTGGAGAGATCAAGGCTCATGCAGCAGAGTGGAAAGCAAATGTGCGAGCAGAGTTCCGGGAAACGCGTCGGCGTATGAGCGTTGAGGTCCATGACAAGCTGCAGCGAGCCGCCACCATCCGGAGCATGGAGAGACGGCAGCTGGGCCTGGACCAGCGTGCCGTGTCCCTGGACATGCTTTCCCCGGAGCGTCGCGCCATCTTTAACAGCCTGGACACCAACAGCTATAAGACCTCGTCACAGGAGAGCATCGACACAAAGCTGAACAACCTTCGGCTGCGGGGGGCTGAGCAGTGCGACCAGCGCTCCAACCACCAGACCACGTCTGAGGACAACATTTTCAACCGCCTGGGCTCTGTCACCAAGCTGGCCAAGCGCAACAGGAATCGGGACCTGAAGAAAAACATCCCAGATGAGGCTCGTCGGCCTCACAGCGAGGCCTACGGCTGCAGCATGCCCACCTTCGACTGCAGCACAACCACTGCGGACGATGGGAAAAAAAAGGACGAAGGAGAGGATGAAAATGAAGACAAGGAGTGCAACACTAGCTTGTCTGATTTTCCACTGTTTGTGGAAGCTTGCAAGCCACAGAATGGGTTTATTCCGGAGCAGACCAAAGAGAATGAGAGTGAGAAAACACTTAAAACAAAAGATCTCCATATTCAGATGGGCCCATAGACAGTGTCTACTCCACAAAAGGAGGTTTTAAATACCACCATTAGTGCCTTAGGTCTTCCTTATTCCTGTGTGTGCTTAGGCAGGGACACCTGTCCCTTCGTGCGATGTACTGTAATTTTCACATATTCACTGTGCCCTACGGATCTGACTGACACACATTGTGTTGTATGAATGCAAGACCTGGTAGGGTTTCTGCGATTGTGCTATGCGAAATGATGGTCATATTAAACAAATAAAGTTGCAGCTAATAGGTGTTTAAGGATAACAACTTGGGTCTTCGTTTTACAACTTTGGCCATTATTTCTCAGTCAGGGTTAACATTGTACTAATTGAACAAAAGTAATTCCTGAGATCCAGATGCAAAATATCAATGAGAGACAGGGGGAAAGTAAGTTTTATCAATATTCAGTTTTATTAACTCAATTGGTCACTTAATACTTCCTGCTTAATGTTAATAGATGCATATTTCAACCAACAACAATCTAGCCACAAGGGTCTATGTGCTACATAAAACGTATTTGCAACTGTACAACGTGCAGATGGCACTTTGGAAATGTGTGTGTGCATCTTGTTTTTTTTTGTGCTTTACTGCACATCCAACATGTAGCTACTGGTTAACCCCTGTCTGGCTGGATCTGCATACCGCTTGTTAGTGAGGTAATCCTGACATTAGAGACAGAAGATAGAGATAAATACTGTTGTTTTTCAAAAACTTGAGCTAGTACAGACTTTTTGCGAGGCTTTGAAGGAGTCTAACTTAAGGAAGAAGTGACTGGCTCCTTCCAGATTGTCACATTATTAATTTAAGCAGCGAAGCTTACCTGCTGATGTTGGTGTGGCAGAATAACTCCCCTCTAATGTCTGACTGAAGACTGTTCCCTTGATGATATGTAGGAAGACAAGTTTTATGTTTCTTGTGCCTTGCCTCGTCTGACTTTGCTGTAGTGATGTCAATTTCAGCAACTAGTATGATGTTAGCATCTCTGATCAAAATGATGGCCAAAATGATCTTAGTTTCAGATGATTTACAGCTAGACCCCAGTTGTAACATATCTGGAGTTATCCTTGAATACATAAAGGGAGGCTATCAGTCACATATTAGTCACATAGTGCTTTTGTTAGATTGGAGCCTAGATAAAAACAGACAATGCAGAATAAAAAGAATAACAGAAATTTGACAAAATGCAGCCAATCAAAATAAAGTTTTAGCATATTGAATTGAAATGAGATATAAATATAACGCTTGATGTGACATAAAATTCTACTCCCTAATAAGAAGTGTCACATTTAATGGCTAGCAATGAGATAAAGTGTTATAAATGAGGTCTGACATGTGCACATGGACCTTCAACGTGGTGCTGTGACTCCATATGTGGCTCAAATCAAAAGAATTACTCAAAAATAATGAACAAAAAGGAGCTGCTGTGGAATAGTAGAATAGTACACATAAGAAGTTTGATTTAAATGTAACACTTCTTCTATGTGTTTGTTGTCATGCTGTTTTTCATGTTGCCTATTAAAACAAAACTCTTAAAATGTGCATTTGAATGTGAATGAACATGATTCAGAACATGCCACATGTTGTTTGTGCATGGTCCCCAAGCTAAGCTGTTGTCTCAGTACAATGTCCAAAAATGCTACCTAGATCATGACCTCTTTGAACACTATCTCAGGGCTCCTTGTCCTAATGTTTGTTGCTGACGTTGTCTAACAAGTGCTGCATTCACACTTTGAGAGGATGAGGGAACAATGACTGCACCTGCGCTCGAGGAAAATGAATGACAACAGAATGGAAGATAAGCCATAATGCAAGAAGAGGGACGGTTCCATACTGTACATACCAATGAAATGATGGATGGGTTTGAGGTTATAATGCATACTGCTGTTACTTTGAGAGTGTATTGTCTACTTTTCATCATACAAGATTGAAACATATCCACAGCTTGTTGAAAAACATGGAAGAATGGATCACCTGTAAGTTCCTGAAGGGACATTGTGGAGCTTGGATTTGGGTTTTACCCCTCATCCTCAACCTGGAAAATCCTAATTTGACTGTAGCGTAAGGAGCCTTGCTAGACCTTAGTTGAGACAAGCAAGTGGCAACCACCCCAGCTGACATGCTTGATAGACTAAGAAACTTGTCAATCTTGCAAACATGCTCCAACACATAGTTCTCTAGACACCTTAATACCTCTTTGGTGGATTCTCAAACTCACCCTGATGACGCACAGAAGAAGGGAAATTAGCTCTTCAGAACCAAACTTCATGCTGAAAAAAACTGTATTCCTGCAGTAGTTATTGAATGGAATTCTATGCAGTTGGGTACTTTCTGCAGCCAGCATCTAGTAGAGTACTGCATCTTAAGGCACTTCTGCCTGCCAGCTTTCAGCTGTGGTGGCTGCCTGAGAGTACAATACGTTTTCATATCCACCGTGTATCATTGAAGAAAATGACACCACATGTATAAAAAATGTGAACTGTGCTACTGCTTGTATTACAGTGATATTAAGATGCTCACATTGTCTTTTTCACGTACGCTCCCCAGCATCATGTTACTGTATTCACTATCTGTGTATGCACACTATGTCTTATCCTACTGTTCACATTACAAAGTGAAGCTCTAGGCTAGTGTGAATGCAGCAAAAGCAAGCAAGGACTTTTAAAAATGCTTCTAAGAACTACAAAAATGTCAAAGCTTAAGAAGAAATCCAAGACATGAAACAAAAAAGGCATGCTATATTGCAAAACTATATTATGATGTATATGGTGTTGATTGTATATCACCACATGCTTCAGAGGATGATGCTTCCCATGTTTTTTAACTGCCTGTGTTAACACGCACAAGCAGCACATGCTCTGTACATGGACATTGCTCACAGTATCTCTTGTGCAACCATTACAATAAATGTAGTGATTGCCTTTTGGAAATAAAGATCACCAAATTGAGTGCTATTTCTGAGTATGTGGAAGTGCATTTCAAGGTCTCTGAGGTAGGTTTCAGTCTCATCTACCATCAGTGGCTATTAGGATAGAAAGAAGGTGGATCAGTTTCACGGTCACTGCCTGTGACCTCTCCAACACTGAAATGATCCCCTGGTTTCAGCATTCGTGTGCACCTCTGAAAGCTCCTTGGAGAATGTTCACAGAACTCACCTACAGATGCACTTCCTGTGTCAGATTTTTTTAAAAACTCGGATGAAGTAGGTGAACATTGCATTCAGATGAGCAAGGTGAAATTGTGCCTCATATCAGAATCAGTTTGAACTTTGAATAAGAGCTTTATATTTGTCCATTTTCAATCACATGAACCTTGGTGTTTCACCAAGGCAGGAGATTGGGGAGTAGAATAGAATAGAAAGCCTTTATATTCATTATACACTGTACAATGAGATTTGAAGAGCAGCTCCTTACACAATATAGAGCCTATAAAATACAAAACCTATATAATACAAAAAGCTATATAAAGACATAATCAGTAAGAATAAATAAATCAGTATTGTACAGTTAAGTTATATTGCACAGGTAGTTTATATATTGCACAGGTATGAGGTAGATATTAAACAAGAAAGTGCTGTCAGTGCGAGTTTGAGTTTAATATGTTAACAGCTTTAGGAAAAAAGCTGTTCCTGAGTTTGTTCATTCTTGTCTGAGTAAGCTTGTGGAGCCAGTCATTTAAATGTTAGAATCAAATTTGGTATGGGCCATTGCAGAATGGGAGCAACACCATGTGGGAACATGGTCATGTCATGTTCAAGGCTCCGATCAATGACATGCGTGTGCATAAACCATAGAACAACTCAAGCTGCAATCCCAGCGCCCGAGGAAAGTTTTTTTTTAATGCAATAATGGAGCAGAAAAGCTTCAATTGTGTGGGTTAATATATTGATAAAGACTATTAGGAAATTCTCTGCAAATTTACTGTATTTTAATATTGAACAAGCAAAACTATGGCAACCTCCAGCCACAAGGACATTTTAGCCTTCATCCTCTCAAAATCAATATAAGAGTAACCAAATGAAAGTATCATAACAAGTATAAAGCAACCTAACCAAAATATTTATTGATTAATGGATTTATTTAATCATGTATGTATTAATATTATATATTATGGACTAATACAAATACATACACACATACATGCATGCTATGTTCAACTGATTATGTATCTTATTTATTTACAAGTGTTATTGTCTGATTTCAGTCCCTGCAGGTGTGACTTTGTATGTTAGCCTGTGTGTTGTATTGTACAAGCCCCACAAGATGGCAGTAGATGCCGTATGAGAACCTTGCAAGTCAATGCATTTTCCATAACACGTTCCTACAAATGTTTAACAATTAAAGTGATGGGTAAGGTGGGCAAAGGCTCATAATAAGGCAAAAGTCCCTGTGTCTCAGTTCTGAGATGGAATGTAAACAACCCAAAGGAGTAGTAAGGGATGTGTGTGTTTATAACCTGCACCATGTGTTCCAGATCTAAAGTTTAAGTTGGTGAGACTGACTTGAAAAAGATTATACTGTGAAACGTCATCCTAAGTGAACAAAGACGATAACTGATCAGATCAAAGTGACCAAAAGAACACCTTAAAATTTTCAACAAATGAACAGCTTTTTATCAAGAAACTCCAAATATTAACCAATAAAAACCCAGTAAATCACATCAATCAAAGTACATAATACAATGCATCCCTACTTTACAGAATACTAAAACAATGTAAATAACAGCTCAACTCTGTTATTAATGGCAGACCTTTTTTCTTTTACTTTAATCTATATTATCTTTTGGTCAGTTTTTACTTTTAATCTCTGTGGTGGCAAATTTTCTCTTTATTACATTTCTTATGATTTAATATGCTTTGCTACAGTAACTGTACTTTAAGGTCTGATAATGTGTACTCTCTGCACTCTGCACATCAATTAATTAACGGAGATAATTATTTTATTGCACATTAACGCAGTTTCAAGTATTGATCCAATACACTCTGGTGATGCAAGCAAATCACCCACCCAAACAAACAGCAAAGCGAAGCTTCGGCAGACTACGTTGGATGGAGTGTGTGGGAGAAGAATAGATAAGCAAAAGCAAGACATGCGAACAAATGCCACAGCGAAGTGGATATCTACAAACTGCAGGCCGATTAGTGTTGTTGAAGAAGTCGGTCTGAGGAACGTTCTTAGGATCGCAACGAATGACGGCACGTGTGAGCCTCCCTCAAGACGCACCATCACAAAAAGACGACATGAGCTGTATGAAAAGGAGAGGACTTCAAAAGCAACAGCGTGCATTATATTGATGAACAGTGGGAGCTGCATTCACATGCATACCACCCTATACTTATCGAAAATATAACAGCCGTAAGGAGACGGAGTATTTTATTAACAGCCAATTTTACTCTTCAGGCTTCAACTTGCCCCCTTCAAACTAATGCCTATTCTTGTCTTCCGTTTCCCAATCTCCAGCTACTAAACGTAACCAATCAGAAGCTAGGATAAAGACTTAGGTAAATGCGCTGAAACCTAAGGCTGCACATTCAACACAGTATTCTAGCAGTCTAGAAGAATATTTAAACAAATAATAATTAAATAATTGTAAACATTAATATGTAAATAGTACGGAAGCCAAGAGCGGCCATGCTTGCAATAATTTTTTTATGCCGTTATCTCGAGATCACGACTTAATTATTCCGTTATCTCGAGAAAACGAGCTTTGTTATCTCGAGATCATGACTTAATTATTTACTTTGACACCACATACATCTAAGCGACATATGATTTTTATTGGAGTACTAATGACGGAGCAGTGTATCAAAGTGTTCTATGTCATCATCTGTGAGGTATTGATGTCACCAGTTCTAACCTGGCCTTGAGTTTTGTTGATGTATAAAAGTGTTATGTTATCATCTGTAAGGTATTACAGATGAGAGATGGCAGCTGAGTTAGTCTGTGAGTGGTGTGTAGTGATGGCCGATCGAGGCTTTGTTGAAGCTTCGACACTTGATTAAAAGAAATGGTTAATTACTCGAGGCCTTAATGACCCTGTGCTCGTGTAGGACATCTAGTGGTCAATAAAGTGAAGTGCAATGGAGAAGTGTCATTTATTGGTTCATGGATTGTTTAGGATTTTCCGTCCTCATTCCTGTTCGACTACACTACATGGTTGTATGGTTTCAAGCTGACATAATGAAATGAACATGAATGAAGGAATAAACATGTCTTATTTGCAACAAACCAACCTACTCTCCAAAGAGATATTCAAATGAACGCCACTAAATAGAGACAGCCTATCCCTGAACACACTCGCTCCCGGCAAGTGATTTGCGTGACAAACCGAACGAATCAGGTGATTCGTATGACGTTCGAAGCACTCAACTGCTTCGGACGTCACACTTCGGCACAGTGGTTCGATACAACTGTTTCATGAGCTACCGCGCATGTGTTGGAGCCTCGGGTGTCAGAGGACCATCACTAGCTGAGCTCCAGAGATGCAGTACGGAGATGGGAGAAAGTTCCACAAAGTCAAGTATCACTGCAGCCCTCCACCAGTCGGGGCTTTATGGCAGAGTGGCCCAACGGAAGCTTCTCCTCAGTGCAAAACATATGAAAGCCCGCATAGAGTTTGCCAAAAAACACATGAAGGACTCCCAGACTATGAGAAATAAGATTCTCTGGTCTGATGAAACCAAGATTGAACTTTTTGGTGTTAATTCTAAGCGGTATGTGTGGAGAAAACCAGACACTGCTCATCACCTGCCCAATACAATCCCAACAGTGAAACATGGGGGTGGCAGCATCATGCTGTGGGGGTGTTTTCAGCTGCAGGGACAGGACGACTGGTTGCAATTGACGGAAAGATGAATGTGGCCAAGTACAGAGATATCCTGGAAGAAATCCTCTTCCAGAGTGCTCAGGACCTCAGACTGGGCCGAAGGTTCACCTTCCAACAAGACAATGACCCTAAGCACACAGCTAAAATAACAAAGGAGTGGCTTCGGAACAACTC
>JAVQJL010085451.1:0-21461 GCA_036024295.1 Nannoperca obscura
CCCTCTATTTTCTACTGTTTATTATTCTTTTTTCAATAACTTTATTGAGCAGTGTAACTGTATCAAAAAGCAATTTCCCTTCTGGGATTAATAAAGTATTTCTGATTCTGATTCTGAAACTTACCCAACTCAAATGCTGCCATATTCACCGGCACCATGTATCCACTTCAGATCTTGCAGGGGCACACGTGATAAAATTGAGGGCGGATGTCACACACGCAATAGGTAATATGATGACTAGCCTCACAACAACAAATCCCCTCAGCCTGCCTAATAGTAACTTTGCCTACCTTCCTTCTGGAGCATGTCGGGCTTGAGGCGACATAAAAGGCAAAACTTCAGCGGCTGGAGCCCTGTAACGCATGCCTCTGCCGGGGAACTTTATCCCCGCCCAGGATTACTCCTAAGCCTAGACAATGGACACCATTAGTCACCATGCTAGCCACTGGACAACTAATTAATTGTTGCCTATACCCTTAATTTGTTTCCCTGTCTCCTCCAGAATCCCGGACAAGCCCCCAAATGTTACATCCCCATGTGAGATCAGGGGAAGAAACAGCATGGCACAAACAAGAAATGTATTAACTTAGATTTGACAAAAAACAACAACTGACAAAAAACCAACTCCCTAGGAGTGGGGAACACACACAAAATATCTATAACGGAAGATAACAAAAACCATTCAGAAAACCACCCTCTCTCCAAAGTAGAGCGTAACTACTGATCCGAGCACACACAGACTGTCCAACGGAAGTCTGTGGAATGGCCCGCTGGCCCCATCTGCATCAGCATTTGTACACCTGCCCCTGATGAGCAAGTTTGGACCAGTCGTGCACAATCACCTGCTGCAGGAGGGGAAGGATGATACCTGTGGAAGCAGAAAGCAAGAGCTGAACAACAAACACAGACACACGGCCTTCCGGCTGTAACAAGGTCCACGCTGGGTTAGTTTAGCAACTGCACCGCTTGTGATGACATTTGGTCCAGCTGGTCTGTCTGGGAAGGTCGGAAGATGTTGTGGACAGTGATCATCTCAAAGTCCACTGCATTTAATCCAATCCCTGTATTTAATTTTCCAACAGTGATGAGTGTATTTCTATCATAGGTAATACTTACTTTAGTAATAAAGGCAAATAACAAATTAAAACAAAAATGTAGAAGTTTGAGGCAGCTACTGGCTGACTGAACCTTCTTATTTATTGAGTCTAATGAGTAAAAATCTTAGCTAATCTGCTTCATCAGGACTGTGTCGGTATTGTTTGATCAAGTTTGATTGAGAGCATCATGGCAACACCACACAACTGTCATCTCATTTCGATTCTGTTTATTCAATATTGCTAAATCCTGATTGGTGCCCCACCCATGTCCTGAAGCAGCCCCACCCACTTCAAACCAGTGAGATAAAATCAGACAGAAAACACAAATGCAGAAATCTCACTTTTGAAATAAAAAACTATTCAAAGGTTTGCAGAACATTGTGTTTATGCTGCACCCTGTTGCTCATAATTAAAAACGGATTGAGGAAATACATTTTCAGGACTTTCAATATTCATTGAAGCTTAGTGTGACACAAGAATGTTAAACCTCAAAACACAGACACAAAGAAAATGGCAACCTGCAGCGTTGAACTTGCAGAACTTTCATTGCTTGCAGGTGGCAACAATTAATAAAACTGATCTGAGAATGTATCATAACTTCTTATGGACAGTCAATCATTTTCCAAATCAGGAGACCTTAGAATGTATTATCATTATCATATCATGGCCACATATTATAGGAAAGAAATAGAGTGTATCAATGATTTTGTTTTCAGCTAGTTAAACCTTTGCTCATTTTCTCCACTGAGTTAACTGATTACATATAGTAATGTATTGTTTCCATGGTTACCAGCAATTCAAAATATCATACCTGGCACACTAATTTAGACCAGTAATGGAACTCAACAGGAAGCAGGAACTGACACATTTTTCATTTATTTAAGGTACCAGTATTGAATTAAATATTTGTGTGGAAATACTTCCAACCCCCCCCCCCCCTCTCCCCCCCTCTCTCAGGTTCCCAGCTCGGCCCATGAGATCCTGTATGTAAAAGAAGAAGAGTATCTGTAGCCTGTAGTAAGTGACACCAGATGAATGCTGCAGATGAGTGATTCCACTTCCTCTTCTCTGTTCAACCCCCCTGAACTAGATGGTAGTGCAATGTGTAGGAAGCACTGAAAGACCTCAGAGATGTAGTGAAAGTCCCTGGCTTTGTGATGTTTTCTAAGAGGTAACACTGCCCCCTGCTGGACTGGACTGACACTGAGACATGTAAGCACACATGCAATGGAGGAGCTGGCTCTTTTAGTATGTGACACTTCTGCGTTGTACGTTGTAGTGCATACATGGAGAAGAAACTATTTTGTAGCGTATATATCTAGTAATGTAGACAGAAACTATATGGAAGACCATATATGCATTTCATGTTTGAATTTGTGTCTGTTCATGTGTTTGTGTGCAGCTCGCTAACAAGTGAGCATTTGTAGATGGTGTGATTCTCACAAAAGATTTTAATTTATTTTGATGGCATGATTGCAATATTTGTATATTATTTAACATAATTTAGCAAAAGAAAGAAATCTCACCAGAAACTGGGTAATGTTTGGTTCATAAACTACTGTAACCAGATTTGCACTAAGGCAATTAACATTGAGTTCATTTTTACCATCAGTGACTTCTAGTGTAATTACACTGAGAATGCTGTAATATGACTCTTCTATGCTGTAACAGTGCACATTTGTGGGTATGATTAATACATTGCATATATTCAAAGACACTGTATTACATGACAATATGCTGTTTGTTTAAATACTTACCAGACTGCAGTTGTAGACAAAGAAAAGGATCCAGTTTGACCTGATTGTACACATTTTATTCATGAAGCAATACAAGTTCTCTTTTTTCACTGTTCGATTTGTGCAACACGTGCTGTGCTGAAATAATCATCAGTTAACACCTCAGGTTGTGATGTTACAAATGACGTCAGAGATAATCTATTGACTGGTATTATGTTTGCTGTTATCATTATAGTCAAAGTCAAACTCTTTGGCCAGGTGAGTAAGAATTCCCTCTGCTTCTGAAGATTGAATTCGTCCTGCAACATGATTAGTCATTGATCTGTGCTACACGTAATCACATCATGTAATATTGAGGATATGAGTAGTCATATTCAGTGGAATAAATGGCATGTGTTTGTTTGTATAGCACTTATTTTGCACTAGATGGCAGTGATTACACACCTCAATCCACACGAGCTTATGAGGCCTTCACTGACTAATTTTAATCTTAGGTTCTCCACAGTGAAGGAGCATAAACTCACAGTATATTATTACATATACAGGAATGTTGTCTAAGTCAGATCATTCACTTTTGTTATATAGAAATGACATGCTTTCTTAAGAAAAAATTAAAAGGTAAACTTAAAATGTACATTATGAAATGTACATTTCCATTTACCATTATGATTACAAATACCAAGACAGGGAAAAGGCATAAATAATGATTATCTGAAAATTGTTCAGGCAGTTAAGTCTTCAGATTTTAACACTATTACATAGGCTACAATAGACAGGTTTGTTTTCTTGTTTTTGTGTCAAACTGCATGAATCACAAAATGAATGCATTGAAAAATCTTAGCTTAGTGTATATAATTAGCTATTAGTATGTAGTCACCTGGTCAGACCTCTGGACTTAAATAAGGAAGTGGATAGACAGTAATTGAATAATCTCAATGAATATAACAGATGTCAAGCTCTATGATCAATACTCAATAATTTTGCTGTTTGACGTGGGTTTAGAGTTTCAGTGTGTGCCTGATGGTTTTGGATGGAAAATTCATCACTTGTATTCCAGAGGAAAACAATTGAAACAGGTGTGCAGAGATTTTTTGTGTAAATAATACATATTAAATCTGCTTTTGGTACAGTTTATTTTGAGGGAAACTGATTACATGTACAGCTGTACACTGAGTGTCTGATTAGGATTGTAAACAGCAGGGTTTTCATACATGTCAAATCCACTCTGAGTCTGTACTTTTTCTTGTGCAGCAAATAACAAAATATTCATATATGCTAATGTTACATTTTTTACTGCTAACATTTCTTGTGTGTGTGTAGGTCATCTATTCCCTTAACATGTGCCACTGATTGGATCCTCTCACAATTAATTTCTCACTACCTTCAAGACAAAACTGTCTCAGTTAGCATTGTTGCTAGCAGCTGCTATTTCCTAGTGGAATTTAATGTGTCATGTTACTGTAGCTTGCTAGAGCTACTAGATCTCTTTCAATGTGAATCATGCAGTACATTTTTGGGGGGGATATTTTAGAATTAATAGCACCTCCAAATTCACGTCTAAATAGTCAATTTACTGATTT
Source organism: Nannoperca obscura (assembly GCA_036024295.1). Classification (NCBI taxonomy): domain Eukaryota; kingdom Metazoa; phylum Chordata; class Actinopteri; order Centrarchiformes; family Percichthyidae; genus Nannoperca; species Nannoperca obscura. The sequence continues at coordinate 4,414 of JAVQJL010085451.1, forward strand.
CTCTGCAAGTTGCTCCATTTAGACTACTAGCGAAATCATGTACACCTACGAATGAATTTTCAAAAAGCCAACAAAGTAGTCACATAGACAGTTTTGTATTTGTATTTTCCACCTCTACCATTTACTGAAAATGTTAAGCTTTTCTACTGATAAGAATGCAGAGGTGTGGCCGAGAGAGACATTCACCTGGTGTGGACAGACCTTTTCTTAGCTGTCTTTAACTGAGACTCTACTTCAGGTGACAGAAGTGCCAGGCCCAAACCCAAAGGTATTATGGTGTTGTTTTCCTTCCTTTACCTAAACCTTAGGCGGGCACATAACTGAACGCTTGAGACTTCCCTCTTCCCTTTCTGGTGTACACCAGGGAGAGGCCTCACTGTGAGGGACAGCCCAATAGTCAGTCACCCAAAAATAAGCCATTTTCCTAACGAAACCTTAAGGAATGCCTATAAGGCCCCTAGCATCAAGTGTTTCAAATCTACACCTAATTGGGGTTAATCTCTAGCCATCATGTGGAGGGGGGTCACCTGAAAGGCGACGAGGAGGACCAAGCCTGGTGGGGAGGGTGTGTGGAACAGAAGAAAAGTGGTACAGAGTCAAAAATGAATTACATAAAACTTACAAAAATACTAAAGTTACCTCACAAAAAGAAGAGAAGAAAAAAGGAATGCAAATCAGAGCGGCTGTTATCTTTTCTACAGACCACTCCCCGTTTAACTCCTCCTGTTGCTCATGTGGCTCAACACATAACACATCTCTCCTGTTTTGGTAATGAGCTGTGTTGCTGCGTTCATTATATCCTGCTTTTGCAATCTTGACTGTACGGTTCTGACGCAGTGAGTGATGCATGGACACTTAACAAAGAGCCACTTAGTTATTACACAGAAAATCAAGAAAAATGTAAAAGTACAGTGTCAAATATAAAATGATTAAATGCTTAAAACCAAAAAGTCCAAATCCATAAAGTATAATGAAAATATAAAACCAAAAAGAGTAAACTAAACTTTAGCTCTAAAGTCACGTTACACGAAATATAAAATAAGCTGGAATATATATGTATATAAACTTGAATGAATGAACATATCAAAGACATGTCTTTAAAACATTTGAAGAGTAAGATAAGAAAAACACAAACTGTTAAAACCGCAACTAAAACCAAGCACAATAAAAATACTTTTTCTAAAAAGCAATGCTGAATATAACTTGAACCTACTTTTAAGTTACTATAAAATTACATCAGTATAATAAAACTATCATAAATAAAAATGAACATTATAGTATACTAGCACGTTATGAAAAGGCTGTGTTTTGTAACAGTGGAATTTATAAGATATAAACTGAATACATTAAAGGCCTGTAAAACTTGACTGCAGCTGCTTGACATGCTATTTATAACACACACTGACAGAAATTTAACTCTAATGTTTGTTGGATGGTGAGGATAGCTGAAAGTTTAAATTTGCACTCTCCGGCCTCCTTCAACCATACCCAGCTGCTGTATGCGCAACTTTGTTATTTGTAAATTTGAAATCCAGCTACAAGACAAGGGCATATCACTTTCGGTGATAAATATCTGACAATAAAAGTTAATAGGCACTAAAAGGTCTTTGACCATCACAAGTGATTGATACACTAATGTGTACAAATTCATAATCGCAGCACTCACAATTTCACAGCCAGCTTTAGTAATGGTTGGTAAGGCTTGTTAGCTTATTCACTGCTTACTCTACATTTACTCGGATTTCCTGTGAGGCTTTTCCTTTCGCCCACTAAGAATCGACATTTGCTCTATAAATGACTCACGCCCACACACACACACACTAACTTTCACATATTTTAGACATCATCCAGTCTAAATGGATTGATTGCTGTATTCCTCTGTGTGTTTTTTCACATTAACAAAGTAATCAAAGTAAGTGCTCTGGCAAAGCAGCAGCGGGGTTATTAGCTTGAATGTAACAGGAAGATTAACAGTACTGTACATGACTTTCACTGTTACACAAAGAAAGTAAATGCATCTTTATTGTCTTTGTCTACAATGAACACAGAAAGGTAGGCTGTCTTCATTGCACCTGATACACAGTAAAGGACACTGAGCTAATCCGATTACCTATTAAAAAATCAATAAGTAGGTTCTTATTAGTAGTCTTTATTAAACAAGGACCATGCACAAAAAGCATTAATCTCAAAATGAGAAGAGATGATTTCTGCCAGATTTAGCTGTTAGCTAATTTCCATCTGCAGTGCCTGGACACGTACACACCCAACAATTCTACAGACAAATCTTCAAATACACATCAGCATATTACTGCAGTTATAGTTTTGGCTTATTGGCAAATGCTTTAGCGTCCATTGCCTTGGTTAATACATTATTGGCATTTTATTGTGTTACAGGTCTTTTTGTGTTTTCTTGGGCACTTCATCCTCTACATACTGCAATCTGTAACTGACTGTCTGTAAAGGACTGATTGTAAAAAAAATACTCCATTCCAAGTAAAAGTCCTGCATTTAAAATCTTACTTAAGTAAAAGTACATTAGTATTATCAGCAAACTTAATTTAAGGTATTGAATGTGAAAGTACTCATTCGCAAAAAAATGGCCCATGTGTTAGATGAGGAGATTGATCCGACTGTCATGAGCAAATTTGATCTTCTTAACAAACTCATGGCAAGAAATATGTGAAATATAAGGTTTTCTGAATGCATTTCCTATTTTGTTTCTTTTTCTTTAGAAAAACTTGATTTATTATTATTATGATTATTAGTTAGTATAAAGTGGGATACAATTTAAATATATAAATTAAATATGTCAAATCTTGACTTAAGTACAGTACTTGAGAACATGTAGTTACTTTCCACCAGTGGCATTTGAAGAATTTAGCAACATGATGGATTTCTGGTTTGATAAAGATGAAGAATAGCATTTTTTATACAGTGGACACCAGTCTGACTACCCTTTCTCCAGTTATGGATATTATTAGGATCATTTTAATGTTTTTGCGCATTAACATTACCACCAGGCATTTTCCAAAGGCTTTCTTTGTAGGTTGTAGGTTGTATTTCCTTCCATAATTAATGAAAACCAATGGTATCCTTGAGTGGACCAAAACTAATCATAATCTGAACACTACAGCAGACTTTGGCAAAAGGTCAGTAGTGCTGACATGTACAGCAATTGTGCAACAGGCTGAAAACATGGTATGGCCCTTTAAGATGAGGCGGCTCCCGCTCCACACGCCTCTCTGACCTGAAACCAACTATTTCTGTCTCCAATTTCCAATTTTCTGTCTCTCCATGATGTGATGATGTTTGTTTAGTTTAATGGGTGAACCATGTGCTGCCTGCGGGGGGTTACTCTTCACCCACCCAAACACACACACACACACACACACAGACACACACACACATACTCCTACAAGTACATGTGTGAGGACAAGGCAGTTAATGGCTAAGGCTGATTGTTATTCTCTAAGTTGAATTTTCTTCCATTTACAGCGAGTCCTCGATGTTGAGTTTCTGTCTGAATAAGTAACTTCTGTAATCATCACATGTTTTTTCCATGCTTGAGAGAAATATCTTTCTACCATTGGCAGTAAGTTGCACTTGGCCCTTTGGAAGGTCAGGAAGTCCACGTTTCATCTGCACGCTTATGGAGCCAGGACAGTAACAGTTACATTTGTCATCGAAAAGAAAATTTGGATTTGAAAACAAAACCTGAATTAGATTTATTTTACATTCTCATGTGTTTTTCAATGATAATAATCTTGTGTTTTTGGGTTTCAACTCTGTCACTGTTTTGGCGTGGAGAAGAGGTGTTTAAGGGGGGGGCAAGGGGGGCGTGATTGACGTATAATCTGCATACTAATGAGAGAACGTCACTCTTTGCTGTTCCTGAACCAGCAGTCCTCTCACCCGCTCAGAAGCCTCTGGCTTCAGTAGAAATACTAGTTGTCAGTGACGATATACGTCTGCAGTCCTCAGTTTCAGTATAGCCCATGTTTTCATCATCTTACTGCTGTACTGTATTTTCTCTCTTGTGCAGTAACTCAGGCCCAAAACTGAAGGATAAGACAAGATACACATAAAAAATGAGCTTCAGGTCAACTGTAAATAGCTGGTATTAGCTAAATACTGTAGCTTTTAATGGTAATTCCAGTTATTACAACTTGGATCTTATTGTAGTTTTGGCCAATTCATTCTATTGGTTATTGTAATATTCTAGTCACCAATGTAACTGCTGAGATCTTGGAATACGCTGACAGCACTATAAAAAGATCCAACAGAGCAAGACACACAAGCAGTCAGACGACCATACACTTTGGGAACAAGCCAACAATTTAGCTAGATCCTCAAATCCACTTTATTTGGTGGTAAAACAAAGTTAACTCATGCAGAATGTCTCTAATACACTCATTGAATGGAAAACTGTTTGCTAGTTGAGCTAAGATGTGTACACTGTGGGAAGACTCTCGATGGACTGCCATGACCTGCAAGGTGAGGGCCATGGGGTTTGTTTGATCGTCTGAATGCTGAAGTTTCTTGCACCGTCTGATTTGTTTTTACTGCTTTTTCTGTGTATCCAGATCTCAATAATTAACTTGTTAAGTACAATATTATTATTGCAGATAGGAAAAATGATCAAGAACACACCCATGTCCGTTAACTAGTTTATGTAATAGTGACTGGATGATAGTGACCGCACTCTCAGCAGGGGATGTAATGCCTCTCTGGAGACTCGGCTTCTCCTCTGTGTGTAGAGGGGGGAGGCTGGAGGGGATGGGAGAGAAAGTGGGGGAGTGTGTTCGGTGGACAGCCATTCATCCTGAGCTGAGGGAAGGTTTCCAAATGTCCCCCCTGACATTCTTCTGGGCTCAAAGAAGCCCCGGGACAGAAGTGGCCCAAAACTGGCACAGACCACCTCGACGTTGCCAGGGACAGCCACTCTGCCGAAGTGTTGCTGGGGCCCAGCGCTGTTTTGTCTTCCGTTCTCACCTCACTTCCTGGTTTGGAAAAGGAGGCTGGAGGATCATTAACCACCAGAAGGATCCCATCCTATGCCATGTCCACACGTTAGCAGACCTCAGGACAGGCTAATGCAGTTAGCTATTTCTGTCTTCGCTGGCAGTCAGTCTCTTCTCACAGGATGAATACTGATTTACTGAACTTTTGCATTTAAACAAAAAGGAAATGCTCTGACGCCGATATTTTGTCTTTGAACTTCCTGTCCACATCTGAAGTGGGAATGTGTTCATTGGGTAGTTTGACATCTGCTGCTTGTAATCACCTGCTGCCTACATCTGATCAAACATCTGAGCAGGTTTATAATCTAATGTACAGCGAGAAGTCCTCTGCCAAACAAAAACTGATGCTTACATAATCAGATCAGTGCACAGCTCCGGGATCAGCTGGTCATGGTACTGTTATAATTGTCATGGTGACTGGTAAGAATGTGTTTTATTTTTTGTTTATAACATTATGAAGTTTGTTATGAAGATTATGAAGTTGTCTGAGTGGACGTTCAAAAAACAATACTTCTTCATCCAAAACAGAGAATCTTGTTAGTAACACTATTACAACTGGACCGTCAGTTGACAGTTGACAGTTGATTTTAAATGATATTATAAAGAAAATCTATATCACATACTGGGGTAAAGAGACGTTTTTGATTCATGTTGATAAATCCGCTTCCAGACCAACACAGTAAAACCAGCTGGTTTAGTCATTGTTTGTTAAGAATGTTAATAATGTTAATATCTTAATAACCTACATTGTCACACTGATAAACATCAGAGCTTTTGACAAGCTGATGTGTTGCAACTCAAGGTTAGCTGGTTGAGCTAGCTGTCAACTGTAGGTAACTGCACCAAAGATGGTCTTTTTAGGTTTGAGAAATGTATGGAAGGCTGTATGAACTTCTGACTTGTTTTTACCATTTTACAAATGGAAGCAAAGAGACAAAACCAGAAATGGAAAAAAAACTGTAAATATAATAAGGTTGATGACCTTCTGATTTCTAAAACCAACACAAAATGTCCCAATTTTCACCTCCCATCCAGGATATTTTAGTGTTTCAAAATGTCTTAATAGCTCTAATACTTTTAAAATCTAAAGCACCATTAAAATAAAATCGATAGATTACATAATGTAAACCCTTCACACTGTTTTATTTTGCCCAGGTTTCCAGGCAGTTGTCCTAGTTGTGTCCAGGACATTTCTGAAAAAACACTAAACGGTTATTATTAAATAAAGTATTATTATTAGTCTTAATTAAACAAGGACCATACATAAAAAACATACATTTCAAAATGAGACAATTTCTGCCAGAGTTAGCTGTCAGCTCATTTTCCATCTGCACTTTAATGCCCCGTCCAAAACTATTTAACTTCCATATACCAACTTTGTGTTGTGTACGAGAACCAAATTATAGGACACATCTTTTACACTCACCAGATAAGTCAGACTGTCTGCCGTGACAAAGGTCTGTAATACATTCTGAGGTGTCCCAGTCTACTTCGAAAAAGAATGGCCTTGAAAATTAAAGAAACACTCTACCAAAAAGTGATGCTTGGATCAAATACTCGCCCCTGCATGTTGACAGGTGGCTCTAAAAGGTTAGCTCGTAGCTTGCTCCTTTGTGGAGGACGGCAGCCGTAGTCATCTTGGATTTACAACATCTACAATAGGTTCCACAGGTGGTTCAATTTTCTGAATATTGCTCAATATATAGTTTTCCTTTTACACTGGCAGTTTTAACAAATATAAACTGCTAACCCCTAGCAACAAACAGAAGCTGTGTATTTAGTAATATGTAAAAGAAATGTGAAATAAGATTATCACCTTATGATGTTTTTATTGCAAACATTTAATTCAATTAATTTCAAGTTGTGTTTCTTACCAAACTGACGAATACTAATTACACCAACTCCTGAGAAAACTGCTAAATGCTCCATTATGTTCACCAGCTAGTCGCTAATCTTTAGATAGTCTAATCTGGACATTGGTTCATTTGGGTTCATCATGTAGTCACATAGTAATGTAAAATATGGATTCAGATTTGTTCTCAATCATCCTGTACATATTCATATATCCCATGTGTAACAGAGGGTTCTGTTTACATGCAGTTGGACCTCTGTGTTTGTTATACGTTCGTTCAGCTCTGTGCTATGCTGTGTGAAAGAAAGGAAATAAAAAAGACGTAAGACACTGCAGTTAGACTTTGAATCTCTGCCAGTGAACGTATGTTGTAACGTGTTGGGTTAATTAATACATTTGAGCACATAGATGTCCTGTTCAATCAATGACTGACAGAGCTGCTCAGGTGTCATTCATATTTGTTCAATGATTGTAGTGTGTGAGTGTGTGCGGGGGTGTTTGTGTGTGCGTGTGTATGTGTGTGAGTGTGTGTATGTGTGTGAGTGTGTGTGTGCGTGTTTGTGTGTGTGTGTGTGTGTGTGTGTGTGCAGGTTCAGTGAGTGGATTACCTTAGCTTTATTGATCTTCATCAACAGAACTGTTGAATGGGTGAAGCATTGAGAGATATCTTAGCTGATCTTGGAGCTTTACCATCTTGGTATTATTGTTGAATCTGGTTTTGAACTATGACAAATGGAAAACCTCACTCTGTTTTTTACTTGAATAAATAAATTATTTCCTGCTGGTCGTAGATGTTTTGCAAAGTAAATATTTTGAAATAAATGCTGTCCAAATATTACAGTATAAATAAATCCAACTAACTTTTAGATCTACAGCCAATTGAAACATCTGAGGGAGTGCAGACTTACAGGAGATCACAGACAGGTGTCTGTAACCACCACATCTTTAGCTATTGAAATTTTAAATTTTCCTCTAAGGGCTTTACAATTTGCAACATACGAAACCCTCGGTTCTTAGACTCTCAGTTTAAATAAGGAAACACTCCCCCTAATAAACAATAACATTACACTCTGAAGAAACAGAATGACTATTGGCGTATATTTCTTTTCCAATCAAAATTATCAAATTCTCCTGTATTTGTGTCCTTTATTTAAATGGAAAATAATTTACTTATAACTTACTTATATCTTTAATTGTGGAGCATTGTGGAAAATGCCACAATTAAAAGTCACAGAAATGGCACTGTAAGATGTCCTTGATATACTGTGTAGGGCCTATAACTGCTTGATTGACAGTGACAGACAGAATCAGTTTGTAATCTGCAGTGTTTTCCTGATGTGAAAAGTGTGAACATAGATCTATTCCAGGAAACAGGTTTTCTGGGTTTTCTGGAAATCTTTTCTCACTTCTATGAGCAAGGACTGTAAAAAAGAGCTGTTCCAGATAACTGATAAATCTGCTTCCTGGAACAGGCCTCTGCATGTAGAGAGAATAAACCCCACTAAATTCACAGTCATACTTCCTGTCTTACGTCTGGAAATCAGAACAATAGCAAATATTTACTCATGTAAACAAGTGGGGCATAAAAAATAAATGAATAACAAGCTTCAGTCCAGCTACGTGTCTATGAAAGGTGATGATTTATCACAGGACATAATCTAACACTTGTGATTTAATCCAGTCTGAGTGTTGCAGAGTCTGATTGTGTCCTTAATGTGAAAATCTTAATGTGCAGCTTAAATGAAAGGTGAAAGTCAGCTTTTTGGTAAATATGCTTTCTTGCCGAGGGTTAGATGTTCAGGGTGATGCCACTTTCACGTCTGTACATTAAGTTTAAAACTACAGCCAGCAGTTAGCTTAGCTTGGCATAACAAATTAACACATCTCGTTTGTTTCATCCGAACAAAAGGTTTAAAACATCAATTTGGACATTTATAGGGAATTATGTGCACTATAAAAAAGCAAACTGTCATTTTAACACTGGATATTTTGTTCCGACGAAGCAAACTAGATGCTAATATGTTCATCTTTGAGCTTTAGAGATGCTTAGGCAGTATCTGTTCCCTTTGGACAGAGCCAGGCTAGCTGTTTCCTCTGTCTCCAGTCTTTATGCAGAGCTAAGTTAGCTGTCTACTGGTAGTAGTTTTATAGTTACCATAAAGACATGAGAGTGGCATCTATGAGACTTTCCAACTCTCTGTAGAAAGCCAATAAGCATATTTCCCAGTGTTGAACTAGTGCTTTAAATTTAATTTTAAATAAAACATTGATCCCTTTAGTTACAAAGAATATTCTCTTTTACTCTCACTCCTTTTGTGCCATGTGTATGTGAGTCAGAGGAATATATAAAATCATTCAAGCCTGAAAGCAGTATGAGTAATATAGTCCAAGCAAGTCACCACTACCTGTTTACCTGAGTCTGAGTAAAAGCTCATCCACCCAGAGACAACAGTGTAAATGATTGTCATTCCCCTGTTGTTACTGGATGTTTACGCTGTGTGCAAACTGGCTCAGCTCACCACTTTGCCAGCATGGGGGAGATGTGGATGGATCGTAGCCTCTGCTCTCTGGGCGACGCTAGGGCTGCTGATGCTGAGCCGAGCATCTTTATAGCAAAAGCTGCAGGGCCTCTGGGGACATTGTTAGCTGCTCACCTAGGGACAGCACTAGGAGGCTGAGGCAGCATGCAATCTATCTGTTAGATAACACACACTCTGCAATGCCTTGATGAACAGCTTCAGTACATGTGCAAATATTATCAAAGACCACAATATTATAGAAATAATTTTGTGATACTACAGGAGATGCAATAAAGCATTTGACCCATAAAATGATCAAATATATCCATCAGGTTGCCAAGGAAAGATAAATGTGTTGTACAGTCAGAGAAATAAATGTTAATAGGTCAAGATGTAAATGCAATGTGAAAATAACAAGGGCTTAAAACTGCTATGGTCAATAGTTTTAGATTTACAATGGATTGCATAACTGAGTATAATGTGTAATACCAAACCAAAGAGAATTATTCCCCTCAACTATTTGGAGCGTTTTAGCATCTTTCAGTTCACTGTTTTGGTTATTACAGCTTGTAAGTTTTTGTTCATTAGATTTCTTTTCACCCCCACACCCCCTCCACCAGCAGCATGCAGCTGCTTTCAGCAGCACTACCTGCGTAGCACTGAATGCCAGACAGACAAAGTTAGTGACTAAAGACCAGTTCAGTCCAAAGATTGGCGACGAGATGAGTTGAAACTTGCAACTACTTGTAATGCCCGTCTGCAATGTTCTGAAATCTGCCAGTTTAGACCACAGTGACTAGATGAGGTGGCATATTGTTTCCATAGCAACGACAACTTCCGTTGTAACTCTCTGCTTTTCTTTTGAGTTACTTCTTGTAACGTCTCATCACGAATCTTTGGTCTGAACTGGCCTTGACATAGTGGAGCATTTAGCAACTAAAGAGTCAGATATTTTTCTCAGGAGTTGGCACAAACCAAAATAGAATAGATAGTAAATATTAGATTTGTGAGGTCCCAGGACCCACAACTCAAATGTGTAAATGGTAACTCTTTGCTACTTTATAAGGAGATAATATGGTTTTTGATTTTTTCTGGACACAGTGTTAAGAAAAGTGGCCACCACCTTCTTCATTATGTTGTGCCAAAGACAACCATTTCAGTTTTATTTATATTTAGTCGAAGAAAATTAAAGTGCATCCGATCATTGGTTTGCTCAGTGCACTTGTGGAGAGAATCTATGGGACTGTAGTTGCCTGGTAACAGAGCAATGTCAATTTGGCTGTTTGATTATGATGTTTTGTTTTGCAGGATTATACCTCATGGAAGCGTGTCATGTTAAATAAAAGAGGGCCAATGGTTGAGGTTTGCGGAACTCCACAGAAAAACCATATAATATTATTGTTACAGGAATATAGCCATGAGACATGAAAAACAATCTATGGAGTTATAAGTCAGGTAAGGTCACAAGGGGTGTACTGGATGAACTCACTGCTAAGACATAAAGGAATATTGTAGTAATATTAAAGTACTTTTCAATGGGGTTCTTTCTATGAATATTATGCATTGTTATATCTCTTCAAGGTCCCTGTTTCTCTCCTTTACACAAGTAAAAAAATAAAAAATGTTCTTACTTATGTAAGACTTTATGTATTTATGTATTCTCTGTGTTGGTGGATCAGTTACTAAAATCCACCCCAGCTCAGTTAGACTGTACTGATATGCGTGTGTGCCCATTCATTCAGAAATAGGCCTATTGTTAAATTCAAACTTTCATCTCAGCCCCTGGTAGTAAATTAGTAGGCTTGTGGAGGAGACTGGCCCCGCACGGGCACACATTTCCACACATGGGGGGTAGAGAGAGGGGACGTGCTTGTGCGCAATGGAGAGGGGGTGTTAATGGATGGCAGGGGGGTCTGTATCGTCGGCTTAGAGTGAGGAGGGAGGGCCCGCCTTGTGGCTTCCTGGCCCCCTGCACCGGACGGGTGTATTATAGATGCGCATCCAAGCAGCCGGGCTACGGGGGCCACTGGACGGGTGCGATGTGACGGGGTCGGGAGAGACTGCACGGGACACAGGCTCAACCGCGCAGGAGGGAGGGTTTAACCATTAACCACCATTAACCATTAAGGCAGCTGTGCAGAGCCGGTACCGTACATAAGGCGTGCGCACCGGCGTTCACGCCTCAGCCTGAGCGCATTACCAGGAGGTGGAGGATACATCCAGCAAGCCACGAAGTCCCTGCGCTGTTACTGATCATCACTCCGGGCTTCTCCGCTTCTCCTCTCGGGACCGCTGACACTACAAGGTAACCAGGTCTTTATCTGACCGCCTTCTGGGCATTTTAGCTGCAATTCCACGTGAGCGACAGCTAACCGAGTCACATAACGCCTTTATCTAACGGAATGTGTCACCTGGCGACTCAAAGTGCTCAAACTGCAGCTTCTACCGTACGTCTGTATGTGTGGTGATGATAAAGACGGGGACATTGTGCTGAGTCTGTGTTCATTTTCATGAATTAAATACCCGTGGTGATAGTGGCAGTGACATGGGCTCCAGCCCGGTGCTGGAACAGAAAGCCCCGTGCCCTTGTTTAAATGAGCAGTAGAATAAAAAAAACGAGGGCTCGTCTATTCATCCCTGACCAGGGGAGCACTAATTTACGCCTTTGCCATGTTGGGTTCGGGTGGTATTGGTCTTGACTACTAAACAGAGGATTGTTACAGCGGGGAAAGCCAACGTCCGTGTGCGGATGTCGCAACATGCAGGCGGAGGAAAGCTGAGGCAAGTCAGCCACAATAAGAACGGAAGCAAGCAGGTTGTTCTTCAAAATAATTGAGTTTGGTCTTTATTACATCTTTCGGGGAAATGTAGGCTACAGCTTTCTTCGTGTGAGCTGTGTGTTGTCACGTCTTAATCTGTAATGTAGGCCTTAAACATCTGTCAGCCGTCACCTGTGTTAAGATTCAGATCGCTGTGGTTTTTCTACAGCTTAAAAAAAGGCAACATAAGCGCTGTCTTTTCATGCCCATAAAGCTTATCGAAAAGTGAAAGGAGATGGGGAGAATGACATTGAATGGAAACAAGGAAGACGTGCTGACTTTTAACACATCTCCATGACAGGGTGACATATTCTTGCTCTGTTGACACTTCTGATGCTTCATTTTATTTGTAGTAGTTTGTTTCTGATTATTTCACAGGAAGCCAGAGTTTTCAGGTCAGAGCTGTCATTTATTTAACGCTATTAGAGTTGTTGAAATGACACTCAGTGTTAGCTGGAACCCCTCATGTGTAATGAGGTTGAACTTGTATCATTTGGGAAGAAAGTCTATGTCAGTGTCCTTACTGGAGCGGACTGAAGACAATGCTGTGCTGCTAATAGCATGTGGCTTTACTTTGAAGGGTGTGACAGGAATGGTTGTCTTTGCATGGGGTGGGTGGGGGGTGGGTGCATTGGCGGCAGGCTGACACTTCATTCCAGAGGATGTACGCAGCAGCACCTCTGTTAATGCTCGAATATTTTTAGCCGCGGGAGGAGTTTTGGCGCTGGATGAAACTGTCTTTAAATGTCCTCTCTCCTGTCTTAATGTCACTGAGAGCTGAGTGCTTTTGCCGGCCTTAGATATGCACCACTGGGCTGCAGCGAATTGGTGGTAAAGTTTGGTGCTTTAAGACTTTCAGAATTGTAAATATTTGTTTTCGAGATTCTAGCAGGTGTTATTGTGCTGGGTTTGTGCCACCACCGTCTCTTTTGCTATTTTACAATTCTTTTAGATTCTTTTAACACTTTTTGTTTGTTGTTACATTGCGTATTAGCCCACATTTATCTAGGATTGTTGCTTTGTCATAAGGAAAATTAAAGTGGCTCATATTTAGTATATTAGCCTACAAAAAAATCTAATATGTTTGACCACCAACATACCTTTCAGCTCTTAGTGTTGCTGTCTTCTAGGCAGTGAGAGCTGAAAGGAGGCTACTAAGGCCTTGCTTGGTTATTTTTTTCATGTATGGATAATTACACTATAGAAATGTATTGTCAGGAAACAGCCTCGGTCTAGATATTTGGAAGTAAACCTTGAATGAGGCTTGAGAATATTTACATTTATAATTTGTTCTTTTCCCAGACGCCTGTCCACTCTGGTTGGAGGTTCTTTTCAGCAGCTGGTAATTCAACCCTTATACTGCAGACCTTTAAATATCTCTCTTGAAAACCTGCCATCCACGTGGTGTAAGGTGAGACATTCCCAGCCCTGTACACCAACCAGTCTGAAGTGATCAGTGGACTGAGAGCATGACCAGTGAGCGATTGCAGTGCAATCTGGCCACTTCAGACACCTGATTTTATGTCAACTTTAGCTTCTACTGAACTTTAAAGCGACAGGAGGAGAATTTTTGTCAGTCCCTAGGCCTATATTATTCATTTCTCTTCTGTTTTGCACCAGTATGCTTTCTTCTTCTTTTTGCCGGCCTACCCTGAGCACCTTGCAGTGAATGGAGAACATACTGGTTCTGCTCCCGAAGCACCGACAGGAACACGGGCTCTGCAGACGCACAGCTGCATGTCCCTTGCTGCAGGTTTTTTGCAACAGAGCAGTTTTCTCCTGGTCTTTAATAGCGACTCCCACTCCTTGTAAGCCTCTTTAATGGGATAAATCAATTGGACTGATCAGGTTCAAAACCAGATCAGGTGGCCAGCTCCATTCTGACTTCCCCAAAACTGAAGGAAACCTGACTTTTTCTTGTCAATCCCATAGTCTTCCAAAGGCTTCCGCATGGTACTTTGGTCGAAAGAACAAGACAAACTCCCCGACATCGACATGTCCTCCGGGGCCATTGAGGTGAAGAAGGAGGGAGGCCCCCTGACCCCGGCCTTCCTCAACTCCAACTGCTCTGTCCACCCGGTGATCCTCACCAAGGGTTCTGAAGAGGTCAGCCCTGAGACCGGGGGCGAGTTTGAGCTCACAGAGGTCACGTCTTTCACAGAGAGGGCCAGTGAGACCGGGGACAATGAAGAGAGGGCAGAGATTGTGGTGGCAATGGACTGTCGGGCCAACGCCAAAGGTCAGCGAGAGGAAGATGCTCTCCTGGAGAATGCAAGCCAGAGCAACGAGAGCGACGACACCAGCACCGACCAGAGCCCAGAACCACCACCGCCCCTCAAGGAGACCTCCTTCTCTATTGGCCTGCAGGTGGTCTTCCCCTTCCTGCTGGCCGGGTTCGGGACAGTGGCAGCTGGAATGGTGCTAGACATTGTCCAGGTGAGTGATCCCGACATATTCTATACTGTACATAGTGAGAACACAGCATGTATTTTATGAAAATGTGATTGGTTGTGAAAGATTAAATTAGAAACTGGTAAATCCAAATCAAGGATTCAGTATGGTTAATTCTTTGTTATGTACTCCTTAAGAGGTTCTTCACTGCACCAAATGGGGTTCTGTGTATGGAAACACTAATGGAAAGTTAAATTTTTTGGGTACTTTGGAAGATGGTTTTGGCCAACTTCCTTTCATCTTTGTTCAGAGCTTCTTCTAGTTAGTTGAACTCCATTTACAATCCAGTTACCTGTGAAAAACTACAGGAGCCCCGTCTCATTTACATCCGCAGTGAAGTTCATCCACGTCTCACAGTGTGACGTGTTTCTTAGCCGGTGCTCCAGGTAGACCACGCGTATGAGTCAGACTGTGGGATGGGCTTAAATGAACTGATTTAGTGAGTGCTGTTTGTCTTGGCATGTGTCTGTCACTGTGCTGCTGGCCTATCATATCTTTGTGGATGGGGGGGCATTTTTATATTAACATTTTGCTTGGTAAGCCTGCCGGTCCCCATAGCTGGCATACTGGTGTGTCTTCTAATGAGATGTGTTGCAGTACAGTGTGTATCCAGAGAAAAGATATACCTCGATTTATAACTACTCTCCTTCCTTCTTTTCCTGTTGACTCACTGTAGTTGCTGTCTTGCTCTGAGTATATAAGTGTGTTGTATAGAAATGCAGGTCAAAGTCATGCTGACAGGTCATATATTTCTTTAAAGTCAGCTTGTGATGCAGATAAAGCTGGAGGTATCAGGCTGCCAAGAGACCAGTCCAGGCACATTGTGTACACGCAGACTGATGCCAACATGGCGGACCCCAGGAACTCAGCACAGAAAGGAGGGAAAGAGAGAATAAGTGTACTTTCTTTGAGCACCTGAAATGGCAGCACACTTCAGTTGAGCTAGAGTCACAGTGAAAGCAAAATACAATGTGGTGTCAAAGCCTCTATTACCGTGTGGTTAGGTATCGTCACTAAACCAGGAATGCAGAGGTTTGAGGTCAAAAAGTTTTCATGCTGCCTCAACTTAGGCACCATGCTGCTGTGGTTTCTCCAGTTTCCAAAACACTCAGCACACCATTCCTTTAGAGGTGAGGCTGGGAAGAGGACACATAGAAGGTACAGGGCATTATCTCTCCCTTCTAGTCAGCCATGCTTGTGTCTGCGGGCAAATCTTGAAGAAATACTTGCAGTGAGATGCGAGGTGAGGCTTGATGGTCGGTCTGAAACGACTGTTCCAGTGAGTTTGGCTGAGTGCCTAGCAGGTTGTCTCGCTGCCTAATTCCCCCATCCATGACACTGTGAAATGCTAACTCTGCTAATCCCTCCTGTCCTTGCACAAAGGTAATTGTCTAACTCTCTCTCAGTCTCTCTCTCTGGTTTGGTCCGACTGCACCAGTTCTCAGCTAAAAGTAATCTTGAAACCTGTGACATGCTTGCGCCTTCAGTTGATGTGTCTTGTCTGCCTGGCCTGCGTTTAGAAGTTGTAGCTTGGAACACTGCAAGACATTTTGCGTCACTTTTTGCGTGACCTCTTTAATGTTGGTAATTTTGACTACAACCCACACACACACACGCAGACAGAAAGGAATGTACAGGCTGGTATAGAGGAGTGACGCTTGGGCATAGTTGTGCTTAGTGACTTGGCAGCAGAATGACCCAAAACAGTCTCTCAGACCCATGGCCAGGAACTTAGGACTCTGAGGGTGACCAGCTCACTTGGACTAAAGGTTACACATGGTTTGTAAAGGTCATCTAGTCCTAGTTTTCCTGGGGATGCCAGTGTCAAAGGCCAATTGGGTTGATTTGCTCTCAGTCACAAGAAACTAAAAGCTACATGTCCTTCTTCTGTGCAGTCAAACTGCAAATAAAGATTGCAAAAAAAGCATATTACAGTAAATTACAGTCATTATCGTCTTTGTGTGTATGATTGCCCCAGTGTCTAGCCGTCTGCCCTGCACTGTGGTGTCCGTAGACTTGAACACTAAAATAAAGCCAAGACGTGGGACACAGCTTCAGCCTCAAAAACAAACAATCTAAAAATACAGGCACCAGTAAACAGGAAATCTTGTCAACACAAGGGTTTAACACCAGCCAAGCCTTCGCTGCCCACCAGACGCCATTTTGGTCCAACCACATCCACTTGCCTGGTTTTCACACAGGAGCCACTGTGAAACCAGAGCGTGGGCTTATTCCCTCAAACTGAATCGTCATTCCAGCTGCTGGCTTTAGAATCAGAATCAGAATCAGAAATACTTTATTAATCCCAGAAGGGAAATTGCTTTTTGATACAGTTACAATGCTCAATAAAGTTATTGAAAAAAGAATAATAAACAGTAGAAAATAG
>JAVQJL010085453.1:0-15235 GCA_036024295.1 Nannoperca obscura
TCTTCTTCTTTTATTATTATTGTATATTGTATATTTTGCTTTTATTTAAATCTTTTTTTATTTTATTTTTCTGTATATGTATATATTGCTATTGTTGGCACCCACGCACCAAAACAAATTCCTTGTATGTGAATACATACTTGGCAATAAACCATTCTGATTCTGATTCTGTGTTTGAAGATAAACCACAGATGTGTTACAGGAGAGGAGGAAACGAGTTTTTTGAACAGGTATTAATTTCAATATTATGATTAAATCAAACTCCAGTGTCATTTAAAGGGAAACTTTGCGAGATGAAAATAGAAAGGGTGACGGTGTTCACTCCCCCTCTCAGCTCTCGGAGGTGTCAAGCTCGCAGAAGTCCACTCGACTTTTCAGAGAACTGGAAACTCTTCTCCAAAAAAAAAAAAAGGGGAGAGTCAGCCAGAGGCTTGTTAAACCACTACATCAGTCTGTCAAGAGGGCGTCTCTCCAGCTGATCGCTCATTAGACACCACACCTGTGTCAGGTGTGTCACCTGCTCATGACACTCACACGTGGCTGAAGAAATGACTCTCCTAATGACTGGGGCCATAATATTCAGTTGTATTGTAACGCACTATAAACAATAACCATTTTAAGTATTGCACCCATGGTGGCACCCAGTGTAGGTTGCATTGCACGAAGGCCTTTTAAGGTGGCAGCGAGTGTCGAAGTGTCTGACTACGACAACTTATTGCAGGACAGTGGATGTCAAGTGTTGACTCGTGCTTTACCTTCAGAGGTCTTCCAGCCTTTCCACAGCTCCTCCACGGTGATGTGCTGGTCTTCGCGGTGCAGGTTGCTGTGTTTGTTGGTTTGCTGCTGCTTCATGTCTTCTATTATGAACTGGGAAACAAAGAGATGGAAGTGAGATTTCGTGGCTTTTCGGAGGCAGTTTTGGGTAGTTTGGCGATTCGAAACTAAGATTTTTCACTATGAACTTGGGGGGGGTACAGACGGCTGTGCTTGTCTGTATGTCCATGTGTGGTTTTGACAGAGGGAGCTGTACAGAGCTGCCTTTGCCTAAAAGTCTGGCTTTGGATCACACACACACACACACACTTTTTCTCTCTCCTTTCTTCCTTTTAGGGACTTTGAAAGGAGAAAGAGAACCTCCACTTCCACCTGTGTGTGTGTGTGTGTGTGTGTGTGTGTGTGTGTGTGTGTGTTCTCAGTTTCCGGCAGTCCTGCTTTAGTAGCTCAGAATTAAATGCCCCTGCAAAGAAAGCCTTAGCAAACAAACCCAGCAAAGAATCGCCAGCAGCCTTAACAACGACGAGGAAAAAGACTGTCGCTGACAACCAAACACTTCAATGCATTCATCTTGTAGCGCTGTGTGTGTGTGTGTGTGTGTGTGTGTGCGTGCATGACAAACATGAATACCTCCTGTCTAGTTTACACACCCTACCTATCTGCTTAAGATAAGCATCTGTATTATATAACTGTATATGCTATTCTGCAAGCATGCTAGTGTTACTTATTAGGTTCTAATTAGGTCCTGCAAAAAGGAAAATCTAACTCAGTAACATTACTCACTGATACTGTTTGCCTTTACCTTCCAGCCACCTCTCAATGTTAGCTAACTAAACAGCAAGCAGGCTAACACTATTTAAACTGGATAGATGAGTTTTTAAGCTAATGTTAAGTAAGCTAGCATACTAGAATGAACCTTAGCTTGAAAATGTTTAACCCTTTATCTGTCACCTCCTGTTTGGGAGTGATTGGCTCAAAGAGGTTTTAGCAAAAACGCCCATCATGCATTTCACCTATATTATTTTTTACAACAGGGTGTCTTTTGACATTGGCCACAAGGACCGAAAAGAGAGTCTACTCTTTTCATTTTACATGTTCTTATTCATGTAACTTGATTGTGATAGCAGTCTGTGAAAGTGCTAGTCCTGGCATGCGCTAAGTGCGAGGCTGTAGCCAGAGTTAGTTTAGCATAAAGACCAGAAACAAGTACCTCCCATTAAAACTACAACGTCTTTCATTCTTTTGTACAAATTAAACAAACAAGATAAAATGTGTCAGAGGTTTTAGTGGGCATATTTTTTAACGTTTGGAATGAGCAAGCTGTTTTATGTCAAGCTAGGCTAATACTTCCTGGCTCTAGCTCCTTAACGCAGACACGAGAGTGGAATCAATCTATCTCATCTCTTTACAAGAAAAATATAAATAAGCTTGTTTCAAAAAAATGTCTACTATTCCTTAAATTCAAAACTTTTTTTCTGGACATGACCTTTGGAAACCTAAATTACTGGTTCAGCAACATTCCTAAAAGTCTTAAGACTTGCCTTTGTATAAAAGTAAGTAACCTACCCAAAGCTCGTCTGTTATTATACTTTTAGATGAGCTACGCAAACATCTAAAATAAATATATTACACATATAATGTAAGCTAGCAGGAAGCAGGGGGGTCTGTAGCTAGATGCTGTTAATTGTTGCCAAGGGACACATAAAGAGGAGCTTAGCTGGTAGGATCACCAGTAAAGATGCCTTGAAGCGAAAGTGGAAATCCACAGAGGAATTCGAAGTTCATGAGTTTTGAACCTAGGTGAGATCAGTGGGGAGCTGAGTGTGCACTGTGTGTTCACGTCAGCAGCAAACAGAAACACAGCGCGACAAACTCCCAGCTGCTGTTACAGGAGAGAAGTCATCAGCAAAACGGAGAGTACAGCAGTTTGAATCGTGTCAAACTGAATGTTGCTGACATTTCACACCATCGTGAATCACAATAGTTACACATCAGTGAGTCTCACATCCAACTTGATTGAACGGCGCGCCCAGATTCCAACACGGCTCTGAAAATGTCGTGTGCTGCTCTATGACAGACGTGATCGCCGTCGCCACCAAATCCCGTCTGGAACTGTCCGAAAAGCATTCAGAGAAGCATCTTCACCGCCTGTATTTATCATGGCGCACACACACACACACCCTAGTACTTTCACACATCTACACTGTGTGCACAGACAGTCAGTCAGTCTAGTGCGTTTGACACTGAACACATAACGGCAGTCTGGTGCCGGGAGGCCGCCTGCAACACATTTTTCTAAAAATCTCCCTCTGTGACCAAGAAGCCGTTTGAAAATGTCCTCCGTGTGATTCACTTCTGTGTATTCTGATCACACATGGAGGAGCCGGGAGGGGGTGATGCTGAAGTTGCCAGAGGGGGAGAACAAATTGTGAGCACAAAATCTGGCATCTGTTACATTGAAGGAGTTAAAGCACTGGAGTAATGGACGTGGTTAAAAAAAACAAAAAAAACAAGGGTATCGTCACCCTTGTTTTTTTTGTTTTTTTTTATGTGCTAGCTCAGTTTCTGACGAGTCGTGCCTGTGATATAGCAAAACCAAAAGAGAGAGAGATCTGAGCCTCAGCCTGTGGGAGTGCCAAATAGTGCTTTAATCAGCAGTCCAATTCAACCTACACACACACACACACACACACACACACACCTGGAGGAAACAGAGGTGGAAAGGCAGATTATGTAACTACAGATTTATATTAAAGCTAAAATAATCCTAAAGTCACCCTTAAGATGTTGTTGTTGTTGTCGTAGCCTGTGTTCATCTACGTCAAAAGGTTTTTCCAGGATCTGAAAAGCTCTTTCAGAACGTCAGTAGTGGACAAAATACTCAGAGGAGCCTGAAAACTTTGCCCGGTGTTTTTCTCTCTCCTTCGCTCTTCTTCTTGCACAATACAAAATGCTAATGCGTTTTCTCACTGACGTAAAGCCAGGTCCCAACTCAAGGAACCAACTGTCTGCTGAGTCACCGGAGGGCCCACAGCGTGTGCAGTACTAGTCCAAACAAATGTCTCGCAAAGCCTTTAATGCTCGCTGTACTTCATGAGAAATGGAGTCCGGCTGGCAAAGACGCAGAGGCGAGGAGGACATTTGCCAGAGCGCAGGAACAGGAATAGAAAAGGCCTGATGAATGAACAGACAGATTTAGTTTCTCTTTACGGCCATGAAAGAAAACACTTTAAATGTCTAGTTTGTAAAAGAGCATTTTTTTTAAAAGGTTAAACTCGGAACATTTGGTTAAAATATGTCTTTACAGTTGTTACTTTGTTTGAAATCCAACACCCGGTCGCTTTATTAAAGACTTGCTGTGTAATAGATCACATAGCTAATGATCCAAGTAAACTATTCGCACTTGTTAAAGAAAAAAAACAAAAAAGCTGCATTAAAACTAAATAAAGAGCCGTTCTCTCATTATACAACTTGTACTTTGCATACGGTCAAAAGACAGCTTTTGTGATGGTTTATGGAGTCGCATAAAATATGTGGCGAGCCGCACGTTTAAAGATAGGCCTCCTGTGTGCGTCTGTGGTTAAGAGCTTTAGATAGCGTGGCAACCGTGAACGTTGCGTCAAACGTCAGAGGAGGAGAACGTCCTGCAAGAAGAACAAATAGTGTTCTTAAGATTGCGTTGGCACTTTGATGTGATAGTACACCGTGAGGACAGAGAGCCTCCACTGTGCCCGAGAGACCAACAGTCCGTCCTGCAAAGACAATACAACGTGTGTGACACATGCTCAGGCACAGGCAGGAACAGACAAAGACACATTTGTTCCCGTCAGATTCCACATTGAGTTCGAGACTCTTCCCATGAGCCCCTGCTCTCTCCAAGTCGGCTGTGGCTCTATTCACCCCTGATATCTACTGTATCGGTCCATCTGTCCACCACTCATCTGATTTACTGTACGTTATTACAGCCGGCGCTTATCTGTCTTCTGTGTCTCCACAACACACCTCGACATTAATCAAACCCGTTAGTCGTGTGAATCTGCAGGAAGAGGATCATTAAGACTGATTAATTGTTATTAATCTACTGGGACAAAAAGAAGTACGCCGTGCTTCGGTATGATTCATGAAACGCGTGGTCCGCTTCGGCGCACAGCTGATTCATCACGTGCGACAGCTGGGCGGTCTCAACCGTGAGTCCATCGCTCGCGGGAGAAAATCTTTTCCCTGAGTTTTCAGGAGGAGGTGGAGGCCCGTTCGCTTTGCACCGACATCAAAGCGGTCGTCTCGGCCCGACCGTGAGCTCTGATGTTAGACACGTTTCAGGGTTTTAGTAAGTTATCCTCAGAGCAGCAGGGGTCTCAAATACAAAAACCCATCCATGAAAATAGCTTCATTCGCCCAGGTTTGAGTTGATATCGTGGATTTTATTATTAATGAATGAATCCATACACAAAGAGAAATGTAAGGACGGCAGCGTGTGGTTTCAAGGGAAGTTATGTGCTGCAACCATTTTCTTGGCAGCCAGCGTCCAGGTGCAGTGACTTCTGGCAGGTAATAGAAATAGACAAACAAGATTAAACTCTCTAAACACCTCTAAAGGGCAGTAATTATGTTCAGCTTCGCCCTGTATACAATGTTCCCTCTAGAACATTCCCAGACAACAAGCACCTTCTTGAACGTAGACGCTCCGCGAGTCTCCTCGACTTTTCCTGCACATACCTCCTAAACATGAGTAAGTCATACGCACAGATGCAGGACTCACATGCAAGCCTAATTTTTCCACCAAGTTCTCACACACACACACACACACACGCACGCACACACAAGCACACAAGCACACACACACAAGCACACAAGCAGCCCCCCCACCCGCTGTGTCGCGAGTTTGGTTCTTGCCATTTCAAAGTGATGCAACACGATCCAGCCGAGCGTCTCCTTGGCAGACGGGCAGCACGCAGCCCGGCACCCCGGGGAGAGGACACGCACCTGCCATCCCCGCAGACCCCCCACCCCACCCCACCCCACCCCACCCCACCCCGGCGACGCCCAGACTCATGGAGTCAGAGACAGGATTATGCTTCACACAGCTGGATTTGATTCCTAATAAAATCCTTCCCACAGTGGTTGAAGTACAGATACAGGCTGTAAAAAGGTGACTACTTCTTTTCAGACTACAAATACACGTCGTTTCTGTGTTTATTAAGGCTGATGTAGATATGGGAGAAAGATTTGACAGTTTTGATCTGAGACAGACTATAAATACACATCTTCAAATCACAATCACACACTGCGTCGTGCAACGAGGAAACTGCCAAAACTCCACCTTTTACCCTCATCATGCCTGTCTGTCTACACACAACTTCAAAAAGCTTTTTCTTTTTCAGCCTCACCGCTTCCTTGTTTTCTTTGCGCCGCAGCACAGAGAGCGTCAACATGTGTGAGAACACGTTGAGGTTTGATTGTTTTCCTGCGAGGGACCAATGCAACTTGTGTCTGTGACTCAGGAACCTGTTAATCATCTGTGGTGACATAAAGTGGGAAACATGGGTAGGCGTTAATATGTCAGTGTTCATTTCCCTGTAACTTAGCATCACTGATTGTTGTTAAGTCACAGGGCAATTTTAAGGGTAAAACAAATGTTGTGTTTCGGCGCTACCAGGTAACTCACAAGTAACTGATAAGGCTTTTTTATTTGGTTACCGTGAGCCGTGTTTCAAAATTGCACTGAAAAAACAGACTCGCGCTCGTGTCAGCTAAAATAAGCTTGACGAGCTCCACGCAAGTGTTTCAGATGTTCCATTTAAAGACTGTCTGGTTCCTGCATTACTTGAACACAGACGTGACAAATTTCCTGCAATCAAAGTACCGTTAATAACTGTGAAACTACTTTGTTTGCAGCCAAAATTCCTGGCTGAGTTTTGAAACAAAGCAGGAAGACCGGCACCAACCGTCCCAAGACTGGCTGAACAAAAAGAAACCAAACCAACAGCCTCATTAATACATAAACAGTGTAACGCTGCCTGGAAGACGTGCCCACGGTGAAATAAGACCCACAACCTCTACGGCTGCAGCAAACAATGCTGCTTCATCATTCGACATGTCGTTTTTTGGTTCCTGGTGCAACTGTTGTAACATCCGACAGTGACAAATATCATTAAGTATTAGGACCAGCAGCAAATATTCAAATTTTAGAAGCTGCAACAGGTGAATTTATTGTATTGCTTATAAAAACGACTTATACATTAATTCATTTCCAACGTTTCTCCTCTCGACCGGATGTGTTCTGCCCAGATCAATTTAAAAAAAACTCCCAAATGCCTGACATTAAAAGCTGCACACCCTGACCGCGGCTATAACAGTACAAATATGAACACCCTCTCATCTTACTCTTCCTGTCAGGTTTTGGGATAAAGGTGGTGGTGTGTGTGTGTGTGGGGGGGGGGGGGGGGGGTGGGGGGCACTAAATGATTTGAATGAAAGAAAATATATCAAGTTACAACCATAAAAATGAGAGAGCATCTTGCATTACTCTCAATTTACCTCCATTTTATACCATCATTTTGACTGATCTGTCAATAGATTTGCCCTGAGGAGAGCAAGGACAACGCTGATGCATGCAATTCCCTGAAACACGATAGCTCTCACATTATTTGGGAAATCATTCACATACTAAAGCTAACTTGGAAGGACCCTTGTTTCCAAACGTCTCAGCCTTGTGACTCTAATTTCATTGTACTCCCTGGCAAAGCCTGCTTTCCTGACTTTTAATGTAATCACTGTGGGTCTAATTAATGCTACATTATGCTGATTTGTAGGTTATACATTGGCAGTCTTTCATTGTATTTGACCAGATTCAGCAGAACAGCAGTAATTGCAGCCCTTTGGGGATAATAAAGCTCTGCTGAACATCGTAACAGATACACAGGATAAAGCTACTTTTCATTACCATTTGTGTTTGCAGCCTTCTGGTGATGGCCATTAGTACGTCTCAGAAAGATTAAATGCAAGCTGCGTTATTCAAGTTGCTAAGACGTTGGTATGTTTTTTTAAATGTATTATTTATGTATTTTCTATTTAAGTCCAAAATCAGCCCATATGCCCATAGGATCCAACAGAATCTTTAAGAACGAGTCACAGATATATACTTCTTTAAAAAATAAGCTGGGTACTGTTTTGCAAATGTTACTCAAAGAAGACTTTATTCAGGTATTTCTTAGACTTTCTATAAATGCCAAAACAAACTAAACCAACTACCATGCTAATGTTCATTGTAATAAAAAAATAACATTTTATCCATTGCAGCAGTGAGGCTCATTAATGTGTTTCTACAAAGATACAAAGTTTAATAGATGAATTCATTAAGAACTGCATGTATGAGTGTACATGCCATACACACAAATAATGTTGAAACTTGAGAACAATACTTTGAAGAAACAGAAAATGCACAGGCTGAGAAAACATCAGAATATCTATAGAGTTAATGACCGACTCAGATTTAATACACATCTTACCTTATTTTCATAGTTTTGACCATCATTTCTATCAGTTATGATAATATGGCTGCTGAGATGTGGGAACACAAAGCTACAAGTCAGATGAGACAAGTAGGTCTAAGCTTAAGTTGTAACCTGAGATCAACATTTACAATTTGCCTTTGTTTCTCTTCTAATAAGTTTGGTTAACCAGGGGGTTTGTTCCGAGACCCAAGTTGTAGAAACTCTTCTCAAGTTACACCTACAAACATGTTTCTCTACAAACATAAAAGACTCTTTCAAGGCTGTTTAATCATCAGGGAACAAAAATAAGTGCTGTCCACGTCCCTGAGAAGACTGTATGTGTGGCCTTCACTCTTTCAATTTGTTCCTAAGGAAAAGCTTTGAAAAACTTTCTTTGTTACTCACACAGTGCTGGTAAAGCTTGTAATCTTGTTTCTTAGTTGATTCAGAGCTGTAAATATTAATAAGTTAGTCAAATTTAGAGTTCATTACTGTTTAATGAAAAGCAAACCCGTTGAACCCTAGAACATCCATTTCTTTATGTTTGGATTTTGACAGACAGATTCACACCTTCATGATGTATTTATGTGTAATTTATGTTGTTAATGTTTACAAATAGGATTTCTTTCTTTTTAGATTTGCATCCGAGAAATAATCTATGAGATGATGAGGGCACAAGACCGTGGGCAATTAATTTTCATTAAAAATTAACTATAATTTATGGGCGATCGGCTGAACCTTCCAAAGCATTCGTCTATGGTTTTGGTGTGTGACCTTCATCAGCGTCATCCTTCATTAGGTCACAAGCCACAACGTGCTGGTCTGTCAGTAAAGTTGTTGCACCTTGGAAGTAGGTGAAGTTCTGCTATAAATCCCTACTGTGTGTGTATGAATGTTATCTTATCTTTTTTCCCCCAAGGGCTAAATGAAAATGAGACCTGCACCTGTGGAAAAGCTGCGATGAGGAAATAAGATTAGTTTGTAGACATACATGTTATTTGCCGAGGGGCCGTAGGCAGCGTAGGGGTGGATATTTCCTCTCCTTTTGGTTTTCCTGCCTGTGATCATTAAATGTCATGGCCGTTGGGGGTACTATTCATCCCCTTGCTGGTGTGCATTTAATTTAGTCATGTTATTAACATTTTTGTAACCTTTGTTTGTTCAAGAAAGCTATTAGTGAGCCTGAATGCTTTTAGCCACATCCTGCTTTACACCTGAGAGCCACCCGGTTTGAGCACAATCATCTTCCTGTTGACCACCGAGCAGTGGGGGGTACGGTTCCTTGCCCGAGGCACCTTGGCAGTGGATACTGGAGAGAAAGAGTCATTCACTATTCCACACACACGGGAGCTTCCAGCTTCATTTGACCTTTGACTAATGAGGCTTTTTATTTCCTCATTTATATTGTACAGTGCTGTTTTTGGAAAAGACTTGTTGAAGCAACAATTCACCAATGGTATAAGGTTAGAAGGATTGTATGAGGTAGACCTTGGTGGTAGCACAAGGATTTAGTTTTTGGTAAAATGTTAAATAAATATACTCCTAATTACAGTATTACACTTTAGCCATCACTTTTCTATCAATATATCAACATATTAGAAACAGCATTCATTATAACGTGATAACAGTTCAACAGCACCACGACATTGACATTATAACCCTCATGAAGGATGGATTTACTACAGTCTGGACATGTCCTTTAAGATTAGGGAATGATTGTGGTCTTGGTTAACAACCCTGTCTTTTAGAAATTACATTCACATTCCAATAATTTACAATAGCAATGCATTTTGAAAGAAATGTAATGTCTTCCAGTGTAGATATTTATATAGACATACAATTATGAGGGTATTAATTAAAGTATTTGCCAAGTCACCAAATGTTGAAACTGAAGGTGTCAACAAAATGTTCATTAACAACATAATTAACTAAAATCAGCAATACACTCATGTTGCGATGCCATTGGTCGTGTGGTAATCAGTGCCTCTGCTGCTTCTTATGCAGCTTTATTGGCATGGATGAGCTAAACTTTCTGGTAGTAAGTCCTAAAAAGAGGAAAAGTTGATCTTTTCTAACTAGCCCATCAACTAAACTCAAATACATAAACATACAGAATCTCCTGAGCCCATTTCTTTATTCAAAAAAGGTTAGACACCTCACTCGCTCATCTTGCAGGGTAAAAACATTTTCGCATCACATCATACACCCTTAATTTTCAGGTCATGAGGCTCTTGCTAGATCAACATTCCCACTTTCCCCTCATGGGACCCAAGTGAAATTTCGGTTCCTCAGCCTATCCACTGCTTGTGATGCTTTTCAAATAAAAACAGCAACAGCAGCCTTTGGTCTATTGTGGTGGAGGTCTATTGTACGGCAGCCCTTCATAGTGTCATGGCCACCGCACAGCCAGTGTGGAGCTTTCTGAGTGCTTTCGGGAAGAAAAAAAAAAGGATATCTTTGTTTCGGATTTCCTTCATATCACTGTCACACAAACAGCTTTAAATTGTTTTGTTCCCATGGTGACGGGTTACACAACTCGCTGCCAAATCACCATAACAACAAGCTAAAAAAGGGGTGTCAGGAAAAGCACTTGCTTGTGGACAAGTAGGGGCTTAGAGCACAAGATCTCGATGCCAGCACAGTAACACAGTGTCTTTTCTCCAGTGGCAGCAGATTTAAGAGACATGAACTGTTTTAACTCAAATGTTTAGTCAGAGTGGAGAGACGAGAAGCAACAAAGACAGAATGAACTCAAGTCTCCAACCACAATAAAAACCTGGGAAAAGTGCAGCATCTTCAGGGAATTGAAAGTGCTTGAAAACACACGTATGTGGTGTGAAATGCACAATACTAGTAGTGTTGAACATGGTTTTGATGAGTGAATTCTTAAATGACACTAGCAGACCGGTCCTCATTCAGAATGTTTCTGACAGAGCGTCTGTATCGGTGCTCGATCATTGCTGTGAAATCTGGGCTGTCAACTTCTAAAAGAACCCAAGTTTGGTGGAAATGTTACGCTCTACTTTTTTGGACTTAAATCCCCTGCATGGGCTAACTCGCTAAACATCCACATTACTCTGGAAATTGCTGCAAGTGTCAGATTCCTTCCTCTGAACTTTGCCATTAGGCTGTCGCACAACAACTGGCCATCATAATGTCCAAACCATAGAATCACTGCCTGCGGATATTTTTTCTACAAAGTATTTTTCCATAATACTGTACAGACCAGTTTCCCTCCATGACAACATTACCACCTCTTCTGCAAATTGTCATTTGCACATTACAGCTCACTAATATTGCTCTGCGAGATTAATGCCTATAAAGGTTTTACTTCCCAGAATAAACTGCCTACTTAGTGAAGACAGTTGATTCTGGGAGTTTCTGCTTTTCACTTGTAATGGGATTTTTTTTTTAAACATTTTTTTTTTAGCCAACCACTCCTATAAGAAAGAAGACATCTGCTGCAATGTCATGCCACTTACTGAAGGCAAGACTCCTGTATGGACTATATAAATACAGACAGCTGACGAAATAAAAATGTCCACAGAATACAGGACTGAGATAGTAGATGGGTGCAAGAAATATGACAGTTCTTAAAGGTTTGGTTAATCTGAAATACAAATAACTATTTCTTCAGTAGAAAATGTTTCCAGTAAAATGTGATTACAGTGAACTATCCAGAGAAAGAGAAATAAACCCCAAACAATCTGCAGGGTCAGATACCACGACAGGCAAAGTTTGGGTGAACCAATGCTTCCAAGCATACGTTTACATCCTCACCAATATATGTTTCAGAATACACTCCTCTTCTTCACATACTGCATTATGTAAAAGAGTATCTGCACTTCACGTCAACGGGCACTCAATCAAGTATTTACCAGAAGACGGCTTAAGATCAGGGCAGTGAAGTTCCTACGCATGACGTGGCATTAGTGTGGGACTCAGACACGCTATAGTAATTCTATATTTTGGTTTTTCTTATTATTATTTAACACTTTGACTTCATCTAAATGGAGTTGTATACTGCAAATTTCCTATTTCTGTTTAAAGGCTTAAAGGGGCATTCACTGAAGACAAAGCTGATTTATTATGTGCATAATATCACATACACTCCAAATCTGTAAACAGTGTGGAATTAATTTGTTGTGACACTCTGAATGAGCCCAACAAAGATGTAATCTGGAGGCCATTTATTCCTTGTAGTGTTAAATATACCTCAGTAAAAATGGTGAAAACAAATATTAGCATAGCCCGAAGCTCCACAGAACTTGGTTTTATGTTTTAACCACAAATAAGTTTCCATCATGGATTTTGATGGACAAAAAACTAAAACTGTGCAGTTTGCATGTATTCTGCCATTTGTTTTCGAAGGCAGTGTCTCTCGTCATTGAGGCCAAATGGTGATTTACGCAGAGTGAATAATGAATTCAATAATGTGCACAAAGATAAAGACGACAATAATCATTTAGGACAAATGACCCCCAAAAAATCTTAATTACCAGTGACTGGCTTCTAAATTCACTGAATTTGTTTGGAGTGGTTGGAGTGAAATCGAAGGGGTTTGATAATAATGTGACGGTGGTGGAATGTGCAAGGTTTAAATGAACAGAGAATAAAGTTCCTATCAACAAGGTACAGAGACATGGGGCAGCCTGTGCTAGGAGTGTGACAGTCGGGTGTAATAAAAGTTTTAATGTGCCTAAAGGCTAAATGTCACGGTTTATTATGAAGGTGATGTGAAGGGAGTGTCGTCACACAGAGAAAATATCTGGGAAATCTTTAGTGCAGTGAACAGACCTTTTTATAGACTCTGAAGAAAAATGGAAGCTTTCTGTATGTATTACATGTAAAAGGGACCATAAATATTGTTGTTCACAGAAAACAGGAATCATAGATGAATTTGCAGAATAAAGTTCAAAAAGCAAACATGTAGCTTTTGCATAGTTCGGCATACAGTAGTCTTACAGGAAGGTTTTTTTGTTTTTGTTGCATTTGTGATGCAACATTTTCTAAACAGACACTAAACCTTGCTGACCCAACAACTAATGTAATATTTACAATTGTATGAGTTCCACTGCAAAACCAAGGCAATAATATAATGTATAACGAAAGAAAGAAATCCAGCTTTAGAACATCTTGCAAACTAAAGTCCATTTACCAAATGCACTGCCTCTGCAATAATTTATATTGCTTAGAAGGAGTTTATTTCTTCTCTCCTCAGAATAAAGTAGAAAAATAACTTTCTGGAAGCCAAACTTGGGTTAGATAATACATTTTAAAGTATGCATCCTTCAGTTTCTTTCCCTGCTCTTCAGTCCGTTTAGTTTGAATGCAACACTGTAGGCTGGCAGCTGACAGTTGACATAAAAGCGGGGATTTCTGCAAAACATGAAATTCAGCAAATACGCAGTGACATCCAAAGTGTCAACAGTGACAGAACACACAATTTACATGAATGCACTGTTAACATGGTATTGTGCATTTAAAAAAAAAAAGTCACGACTGATGAAAAACCTTTATGATAAAAAGTGATTTAATCTGATATGAATCAGGAATTTGGGGAAGGGAAACAGATTTCCCTTGCTCCTTAAAAAGTATAAAAACCTTTCCTTATTTTTTGCATTATTCTTTTTATCATGGTTGGTTTTATCTTGTTTGTGCAAGTTTCTTTGAAAACCATCACATGAATACTGAATAATTGCTCAGTATTTGCCAGTGACCTGTGACTTAAACCTTGATGTCTTTATTTGTAAAGTTTAACATAAAAGAAAGATTGAAATTGTGAGTAAAGACATTTAACTCTGCTGTACCATTGTGTAGATGTTTCAGAGTATGACTGAGATAAATTAACATCTCATCGACATAAATCTTGGATAATGAGATGTGAACCAAAGCATACAGTAGGTATGGATTTACATTTAGTCACTGATGGAAACATGACAAAAGAGTAGCACTTTCAGCAGGGGTTTTCCAACCCCTTTGTGATTCTACATGTATTGTTTCCTTGCTTCAAATGGGGCGTATAAAAGGAAACAATTCAAAGTGACTGGGAAAGATTTCCTGATCTTTCTTTAGTGATTTGGCAGATAAAAGGAAACAAGTGGTGAGATTAAATATTCACAAAACCCTGGCATTTGGAGGCATATGTTTTATTGATTGAGAGCAAAGAACAATAGAGTCTCAGGTTTTTCACTTTAAAAGCACTCAAAGAGTGAATGGAACTTTTACGCACTGAAGAACCACAACGAATACAGGAAAAGTGACGGAGTCCTCCCTCTAGAGCCATTTTCCTGCTACGCTACAAAGGCTAAGGTTAACACTCTGCTTGAGAGGCTAATGGAAGGTATTGGAGCTCTCCACTTAGAAGCATGTATGGGGTAGCGCTCACTGTCTGGGGAGATATTATGGCTTTGGGTTTGAAAAATGAATAGGAGGGTAAAGAGACTGTTTGTTTAGGGATCAAACAGCCGAGACAAAGGAACAGGCGGATGACAAAGAGCCTTGCCAACATGGACGCTGGTTAAGTGGATGTTGTGAATGTCAGATTGAGCATTGTTCTCTAATGGACCTTGCACAGGAAGACGTCTACGCATTTGTTTTCAGACCATTAAACGGGGCAGAGGCCTACCTGAGTGGCTTCACAGGAGACTGTAAAGATACTAATGGTAACTGTGCAGGAGAAACATCAGCGAGGGGAAATCTCAGCGTGGGGAATTCCCATTGGCTGGCGAACGTAGCTGTTGGGTTTCTATTGTGCTAAGACTCGAGTTTGAATCCAGGCACACAGGCAATAACTTTTCTCTTGAGTTTAAACTAGAACTCAATACTTAGTACTGACCAGAATGTACCAACGTACACTACCGTTCAAAAGTTTGGGGTCACCCAAACAATTTTGTGTTTTCCATGAAAAGTCACACTTATTCACCACCATACGTTGTGAAATGAATAGAAAATAGAGTCAAGACATT